>JACBWV010000722.1:159847-179627 GCA_013435795.1 Chlamydomonas sp. ICE-L
TAGGCCACAGGGAGGTGAAATCTTGAGATGTACAGCTATTTCAGTAGATTCCGAGGCCAAGGCTGAAGCGCAGCCTCCGACCTTGTAATAGGGGTTCGAGAAGCCTTTCTTCACGATGGAACTTTCTTCAGAATAGCTCGTGCGGCCTCGTATCTGACGCGATCTGGATTTGTATCACTAATTATCGCACATCTGATGTACTGCCACCGGCCTGCCGAACAAGGCTGCTCGCGACCAGATGCGAACGCGCACGAAAAGTATCTGCGCGCATAGCTGACACCGTCGCGTACAATATGAGCCTGACAGAATTCGATTCCGAGCAGTTTGGGCCATGTACGGCTCTGTATCACTTTCTTGTATCGACTTAGAGCGTTTTCGGACTTAGGCACCTATGGAGATATGTATGCATTTTCTATGTATGTATTTTATGTATGTATTCTATGTATGTATTTTATGTATGTATTCTATGTATGTATTTTATGCGTATGTATGTATGTATTTCTATGTATGTATTTTATGTATGTATTCTATGTATGTATTTTATGTACGTATTCTATGTATGTATTTTATGCGTATGTATGTATGTATTTTCTATATATGTATTTTATGCGTATGTATATATGTATTTTATGTATGTATTCTATGTATGTATTTTATGCGTATGTATGTATGTATTTTCTATTTATGTATTTTATGTATGTATTCTATGTATGTATTCTATGTATGTATTTTGTATGCATGTAGTTACCAGTTTACATGTTTATTTTTATGCCATTTCACACCATGGGCAGCAGATGTCTAGGCCAGGTCTTATCAACGGGAGCACTCCAGGATTCACTTATTTTTGTTTGGCTCACGTTGCATTCTTCACTGTGTATTGTTCTGCCAGTTCAAATGTATGTTTCAGTGTGTGTTACTCATCTTTGTTAGGCTCACGTTGCACTGCTCACCATGTATTGTTCTACCAATTCAAGTGTATGTTACTCCCTTTGCATTTGCACGTGCATTGGTACTTGCATGAAAGTTTTGAATTTGAATTTGAATGATGGCATGTTTGAATTTGAATCTGCACGTGCATTGGTATTTGCATGACATGTTTGAATTTGAATGATGACATATTTGAATTTGAATTTGCACATGCATTGGTATTTGCATGATGCTTTGGCATCTAGCCAAGGACGCGTGGGGCATTATCCTTAAGGCTGTTGTCTGCTGTTGACCGGTACCCTACGTCTGCAGACAACACCACCAGGCCTGATTGATACAAGCACCGTGGGATTGAGGAGGTCGGCCTGAATGTATTAGGCGTGGGGTTGAACTTTTGGTCGCAGCGGGACCAATCCCCATCACCCACCCACCACCCACCCATCCACCAACCCACCACCCACCACCACCACCCACACACCAACCCACCACCCACTGACACCCACCACCACCACCACTCCCAGGACTTCACGTTCCGAATTAACACAGTAGCCCCGTCCTCACCTCTCCGTCGCACACTTCTGGAACTGCGCAAGGCACAATGAACGGCTCTTTCAAGAGCCACAGCCTGCTCCCCACCACCCATCCATCAACCCACCACCACCACCACTCCCAGGACTTCACGTTCCGAGTGGACTCAGTAGCCCCGTCCTCACCTCTCCGTCGCAAACTTCTGGAACTGCGCAAGGCACAATGAACGGCCCTTGCAAAAGCCACAGCCTGCTCCCCACCACCCATCCATCAACCCAACACCCATCACCACCACCACTCCCAGGACTTACCGTTCCGAGTGGACTCAGTAGCCCCGTCCTCACCTCTCCGTCGCAAACTTCTGGAACTGCGCAAGGCACAATGAACGGCCCTTGCAAGAGCCACAGCCTGCTCCCCACCACCCATCCATCAACCCACCACCACCACCACCACCACTCCCAGGACTTCACGTTCCGAGTGGACTCAGTAGCCCCGTCCTCACCTCTCCGTCGCACACTTCTGGAACTGCGCAAGGCACAATGAACGGCTCTGGCAAGAGCCACAGCCGACTCCCCACCACCAATCCACCAACTTACCACCACCACCACCACCACCACCACCACCACCACCACCACTCCCAGGACTTAACATTCCGAGTGGACACAGCAGTCCTATCCCCACCTCTCCGTCGCACACGTCTGGAAAGTCATGAGGCACGATGCACTGCCCTGGCAACAGCCACAGCCTGCTCCCCACCACCCATCCACCAACCCACCAACCCATCCCCTAACCCACCACCCACCACCCACCACCGCCACCGCCACCACCACCACTCCCAGGACTTCACGTTTCGAGTGGGCATAGCAGTTACACACTCTATGAGCAACCCACTCACCATCAACAACTACCACCACCACCACCACCACTCCAGGGCCTCCCCGTTTGCAGCGGGCCCGCTCCCCACCAACCCATCCACCACCACCATCACTCCCAGGACTTCATGTTCCGAGTGGGCACAGCAGCCACACACTCAATGAGCAACCCACCCACCACCAACAACTACCACCACCACCACCACCCCTCTCAGGACTTCTCGTTTGCAGCGGGCCCGCTCCCCACCAACCACCACCACCACCATCACTCCCAGGACTTCACGTTCCGATTGAGCACAGCAGTCACACACTCTACGAGCAACCCACCCACCAACAACAACTACCACCACCACCACCACCATTACTCCCAGGACTTCACGTTTGCAGCGCGCCCGCTCCCCACCAACCCATCCACCAACCAATCCACCAACCCACTACCCATCCCCACCACCACCATCACTCCAGGACTTCACATATGCATCAGGCCCGCTCCCCACCAATCCATCTACCAACCCACCAACCACCACCACCACCACCACCACTCCCAGGAGTTCACGTTTGCATCAGGCCCGCTCCCCACCAATCCATCCACCAACCCACCAACCACCACCACCACCACCACCACTCCCAGGACTTCACGTTTGCATCGGGCCCGCTCCCCACCAATCCATCCACCAACACACCAACCACCACCACCACCACCACCACTCCCAGGACTTCACGTTTGCATCAGGCCCGCTCCCCACCAATCCATCCACCAACCCACCAACCACCACCACCACCACCACCACTCCCAGGACTTCACGTTTGCATCGGGCCCGCTCCCCACCAATCCATCCACCAACACACCAACCATCACCACCACCATCACTCCCAGGACTTCACGTTCCGAGTGGTCTCAGCAGTCCTTTCCGCACCTCTCCGTCGCACATGTCTGTAAAGGCGCGAGGCGCGAGGCACAGCCCTGGCAAGATCCACAGCCCTACCATGATGCATAGCATGCAAAGGGGCAGTGAACCCAGGACCAGCAATCCCATGAGCCCTCTTCCCAGGAGGCAGATGTCGGAGTTGCATGTGGTGGAGGATAGTAGGTCTTCAAAGAGAAGATCACCGAAAAGGTAAGCACAGCCAAGCCAAGCCAAGCCAATACAAGCAATGCACAGCAGTAGGCCTGTATGTGTGTAACAGTACTGTATATGTCCCAGGAGGCAGATGTCGGGGTTGCCTGGGGTGGAGAATGGTCTTTTCCTGAGGATGATAGGCCTTCAAGGCTTGGCTCACGAAAAAAGGGAAGCACAGCCAAGCCAAGCCAGTGCAGCCAATGCACAGCAGTAGGCCTGTATGTGAGTAACTGTACTGCGTGCATTGCACAGCATTGTAGCTGCAGCTGGTGGCGGTGATGATGGGGTTGTTCGTGTTCATTGTAGCTGGTGGTTGTGGTGGTATTGGTGGTGATGGTGTTGGTCATGTTCATAGTGGTGGTCATGGTGCTGATGGTGTTGGTCATGGTGATAGGGGTGGTGTAGGTCATGGTCATGGTCATGGTGGTCATGGTGGTGATAGTGGTGCTGTTGGTCATGTTCATGGTGGTGATGGTTGTGGTGGTAGTGATGGTGGTGGTCATGTTCATGGTGTTCATGGTGGTGGTGATGGTGATGGTATGTATATGCTACAGTACAAGATTTGTGGTAGAGTATGGCAGGAGGCAGATGTTGGATTTGCCTCGTTGTTTTTCTTTTCAGCTACAAGCAGCAGCCTCTAGGCAGCTCCCTGAGCCGGCCGCCAAGCTATGCACCAAGATACCTTCAGTTCTGGACAGCGGATTCTGTCAGCTTCCAGACACACTCGGTAGCATTAGCTTTTTTTCCGGTAGCATTAGCTTTTTTTATTTTATTCAGACGGCCATTAGAAGCTTGAGCTGAACAGCAAGTCAGAGGAGCTGCCTAGAAGCTCCAGACACACTAGGGTGCATTAGCTTTGGCTGAAGCCAGTCAGGAGAAAAACACTGTGGCAGGCCCTCAAGACTAAGATCATCGAAATGGTAAGCACAGGCAAGCCAAGCCAATGCTGCCAATGCACAGCAGTAGGGCTATATACACCCTCCCCCCACCCACCCACCCACCCACCCCGCCCCACCCCCCAACACACCCCCAACCTAACACCCAACATCACCCTACACCGCTCCCACTCCCCTACCCCACACCCCTCACCCCACCACAGACACTAACAACAACAACACCTCCCTACCTCCACCCCTCACCCCACATCACTCACCCCCTCACCCCACCACCCCCCACCTCACCCCGCCACCCCCCCCTCCCACCCCATCCCCTCACCCATCCCCCCCCTCCCACCACCCTCCCACGGACCCAACCCACGCCCCGCCCCAACCCTCGCCACCCACCCCCCAACCCCCTCACCCCATCACGCCCAGCCCCTCACCCACCACCACCCCCCAACCCCTCACCCCCCCACCGCCTCCCCCACCCCCCTCACCCCACCATCACCTCCCCCAAACCCCTCACCCACCACACGCCCCTCACCGCCCTGCCCTCTCCAGGATTTGAAGATGTTCCGCAGCAAACAGGAACGCACCACGCCCAAGAAAATGTCGTTGAGTCAACGCGGACCAGTCAGTGCAGACCACCAGTCAGCTAGCTCCTCCAGCCCGCAGGTCCATGTCCAAAGACCCAGGGACCCCCTAAACGACGTGATTTCAGACGGCCATCAGAACAGTCACGACGTACCCTCACCATCCAAGCCGCCGCCGCCTGTAGCCGCCGAGCATCGTCTCCGGAACTCGGTCCAGGGGGCGGGGCCAATGGAGGGGGGGGCTGGGGGAACATGCGGGCAAGGCCCCCCAGGCGTGAGCATGGAGGTGGCGGCAGTGGGGGAGGGCACTAGGAGATCAAGTGCCTCCTCTCCGTTTGGGTTACTGACGGGGGCGATCGGCGAGGCGGTGGAAAGGGTGGAGGAGGCGCGGTCGGTTGCAGAGGGGGCGGTGGAAGGACAGAGCACACATCCTTTGCAGGGCTGGCTGAATGGGGAGTTCAGAGGGCCTGAGCAGACAGCAACGGCGGCAGCGGGGGCAACAGCAACCACAGCAGGTTTGCGCGGGGGGCGAGCTAATTCCACTTTCGGAGAGATATGCGAAGCGGATGCGGATAGTGTGGAGAGTGTCGATCAGTTGGGCACAGACTGTTCGGAGACACTCGAGAGGGTGGAGAGTGGACAGGAAGTCGCAGAGGGGGTGGGGAGTGTCAGCCAGTTGTGTACAGACTGTTCGGAGACACTAGAGAGAGTGGAGGATGGGCAGGCAGTCGCAGAGGGGGTGGGGAGTGTCAGCCTGGTAGGCGCAGATTGTTCGGAGACACTCGAGAGGGTGGAGGGTGGACAGGAAGTCGCAGAGGGGGTGGAGAGTGTCAGCCAGTTGGGTACAGACTGTTCGGAGACACTAGAGAGAGTGGAGGATGGGCAGGCAGTCGGAGAGGGGGTGGGGAGTGTCAGCCTGGTAGGCGCAGACTGTTCGGAGACACTCGAGAGGGTGGAGGGTGGACAGGCAGTCGCAGAGGGTGTGGAGAGTGTCAGCCTGGTTGGCACAGACTGTTCGGAGACACCGGAGAGGGTAGAGGGTGGACAGGCAGTCGCAGAGGGGGTGGAGAGTGTCGTTCAGTTGGGCACAGACTGTTCGGAGACACTCGAGAGGGTGGAGGTCGGACAGGCGGTCGCAGTGGGGGTGGAGAGTGGGACGACAGAAGCCGGCTGCCCAGGAGGCCCACGATCCAGTGAGCCCCATGGCCTCAGATCCGACCTCGCGCAGGCTGGCTCTCAGCTCCCTCCTCCCACAGCCTTCAGGGAACCTCCGGCCACGTGCTTGAACTTGAAGCACACACGTCACCCCAACAACTCCTTGGAGAGCATCCTGGCAACAGGGAGTGCCGTGGGCTCACCGTCAAGTATCGCGTACGATAAATCTTCCAAGGCTGATGAGTCTGGGACCCTAGGGGATCGTATGTCTATGACCTCGCACTCGGGTGATCACCTCACCGGCATCAGCCTGCTGCAGCTAGGAACCTTCAAGTGAGTTGAGGGCAGTTGTGTGGAGGAAAGGGGTAGCTGAGGGAGGGGAGGGAAGGGGTGGGTGAGGGGAGGGGAGCGCAGTTGTGTGGAGGAGGGAAGGGGTGGGAAGGGGTGGTTGGGGGTGGGAAGGGGGGGGGGGAGGGAAGGGGTGGTTGAGGGGAGGGGAGGGGAGGGGGAGGGAAGGGGGTAGTTGTGAATTCCATGCCTATGACCTCGCACTCGGGTGATCACCTCACCGGCATCAGCCTGCTGCAGCTAGGAACCTTCAAGTACGTTGAGGGGAGGGGAGAAGAAGCAAGGGGTAGCTGGGGGCAGTTGTGTGGAGGAAAGGGGTAGCTGAGGGGAGGGGAGCGCAGTTGTGTGGAGGAAAGGGGGAGTTGAGGTTAGTTGAGGTTAGTTGGGTGAAGGAAAGGGGGAGTTCAGGGTAGTTGAGGGCAGTTGGGCGGAGGGAAGGGGTGGTTGAGGGTGGTTGAGTTGAGGGGAGGGGTAGGGGAGGGGTAATTGTGAATTCCATATCTAGAACCTCGCACTCAGGGTGATCACCTCACCAGCATCAGCCTGCTGCAGCTAGGAACCTTCAAGAACGGTGAGGAGAAGGGAGGGGTAGTTGAGGGGAGTTGAGTTGAGGGGAGGGGGATGGGAGGGGTAATTTTGAATTCCATGTCTAGGACCACGCACTCGAGTAATCACCTCACCGGCATCAGCCTGCTGCAGCTAGGAACCTTCAAGTATGTTGAGGGGGGGGGGAGAAGAATGGAGGGGTAGTTGAGGGCAGTTGTGTGGAGGAAATGGTTTGTTCAGGGTAGTTGAGGGGAGGGGGAGGGGGAGTGAAGGGGTAGTTGTGAAGTCAATGTCTTGGACCTCGCGCTCAGTGGGATCACCTCACCAACATCCGCTTGCTGCAACTAGGAATCCTGTAGTGTCTTGAGTAGAGGGGTAGTTGCAGGGGTTAGGTGTGGAGAGGGGAGTGGAGGGGGGCGAGGCTGGGGGGGGGGGGGCGGGGGGGGGGGGGGGGGGGGGGGGGCTAGGCTAAGATGAGGGATGGTACAATTATGATGAAATAGCTGAAGTGTTTAAGATATTTACCCAAAACCCACACCACCCCAACCACCCCCCAAACACCCCGCTCAACCCACTTGTCTAACCACTCAACACTAAACCCCCAACCTCGTATAAAACCCACCCATCCACCCAACCAGCCCATCCACCCAACCCAATGAACCCACCCATCCACCCAACCAACCCAACCAACCCACTTATCAAACCCACCAAACCCATCCAACCCACTTCATCAAACGCAACCCCACCCACCCAACCCAATCCATTCCAAATACACACTTATTCAACCCCACCATCCACCCACCCAACAACCCACTTATCAACCCACCCATCCACCACCCCAACCAACCACTTAGCCAAACCAACCCATACACCCGAGCCCACCTCAAACCCACTTATCAAACCCACCCATACACCCAGCACACCCAACTAACTTATCAAACCCACCCATACACCCAACCCACCCAACCCACTTATCTAACCTACTCTTCCCCAGGTTCAAAGGAGCTGCAACACCAGTCCAGCTCATTTCTGTTGTTCAAGATTCCCTGTTGCAAAGAAGGTGAGGAGAGCCCAGGGATCTGTTGTTCATTTCATCTGTTACACCAGTGCAGCTCATTTCTGTTGTTCAAGATTCCCTGTAGCAAAGATTCCCTGTCGCAAAGATTCCCTGTTGCAAAGATTCCCTGTTGTTCAAGATTCCCTGTTGCAAAGATTCCATGTTGTTCAAGATTCCCTGTTGCAAAGATTCCAATATGATCGCAAAATATCGACAGCATGGTGAACATGGAAACATAAGTCTCTCTCTCTCTCTCTCTCTCTCTCTCTCTCTCTCTTCTCTCTCTCTCTCTCTCTCTCTCTCCTGCCCTCCCACTATGCATATCTCTACCTGTCTTTCTGCCTGTCTGTCTGCCTGTCTGCCTGTCTGTCTGCCTGTCTGTCTGTCTGTTTATCCATCTATTAAACCTACCTATCTATATCCTTTCAGTTAATGTCTCTCTACCTCTCAATACTTGCCTCTCTGTACCTCTCTCTACCTAGCTCTCTCTTTCTCACACACTCGAGGGTTGTCCCCTCCCCTCACCTGTGTACAACAACACCTCACGCAGACCCCCACCCACCCACCCACACACACACACAAAGACACACACACGCATAATCCCCTTCTGCCTTCACTCCTAGGTTCCCGGCAGACCCTCCCAAGGGTAAGGGCAACAGGCTCTCAGCGATGACTGGGACGTTCCTCCGGGCCCCTGGCCAGCTAGGGAATGTAACTGCTTTGTACAAGAAGCACTTTGACCGAATGAACGACCCTGGCGAGATTGTGGACAGAATCAGCGAAGATTATGAGTTTGAAAAGTCAACAGGCTCTCAGCTTGGACTGGGACGTTCCTCTGGGCCCCTAGCCAGCTAGGGGATGTTACTGCCTTGTACAAGGAGCACTTTGACTGAATGAACAACCCTGGCGAGCCTGTGGACAGAATCAGCGAAGATTATGAGTTTGAATAGTCACAGTGGTCCGCTGAATGAGAGGGACGTACTGCTAGGCCCCTAGCCAGCTAGTGGATGCTCCTGCCCTGTACAAGAAGCACTTTGACCTAATGAACCACCCTGGTGAGCCAGTGGACAGAATCAGCGAAGGTTATGAGTTTGAGAAGTCAACACGAGCTGCTCAATGATGGGGACGTACCGCTGGGCCCTTTGCCAGCTAGGGGATGTTACTGCCTTGTACAAGGAGCACTTTGACCGAATGAACGACCCTGGCGAGCTTGCGGACAGAATCAGCGAGGGTCATGAGTGTGAGAAGTCAACACAATCTGCGCAATAACAGGGATGTACTGCTGGGCCCCTGGCCAGCTAGCAGGAATGTAGTGTACTGTAGTCCACTTTTTTTCTTTAGAAGACATTCCGTCGCTGCCGGGCGACACATGGGTCTGGCTAAAATAGTCAGAAATGACCCCCTGTACCCCCTCGGGCTCCGGGGGGTCCTGTGTGCAGCGCGTAGCACTGGGGTCGCACCGAGTCACTCAATTTGCGATACTTGAACTTGACCTTAGTCACACACAAAAAAGTAGCGTGGTCAGCTTCTACATCCCCTAATAATGATAATAAGCCTGGTGGGGCGTGGTATTAAGGGAACCCGTCGTACACGGGCAGGGAGCGGTCTGCCGCCTCACCTGGACAAGCTACCATCGCGGTTGACAACGACCTGCAACGCTCAAGGTGGCCGTAGTGGGAATCAAAATCCTGACACCGCTTCGTTTCAGCGATTTGGTGTACCACGAGACCAATTGTATCACTGAAACGGGCTACATCCCCTAGTATTGAACTTGAACTTGGTAACATGGCTCCAGCCAGCACTTCGTCTGCTCGCCGCGAACATGACCTAGCATTGGGTTAGGGGAGCTGCCTGGAAGCTGCTGATCATACGTCATAAATGACATCATGATATATAATGGGTGTGCACCAATGTACTGCTGGCTGGCTGGCTGGCTGGCTGGCTGCCTGTGTTTTGTACTGCTGGCTGTCTTGTATACCCCTGGATGGCTTGTGTGCCGCTGGCTGGCTGGCTGGCTGGCTGTGTTTTGAAATGCTGGCTGTCTTGTGTACTGCCGGATAGCTTGTGTACTGCTGGCTGGCTGGCTGTGTTTTGTACTGATGGCTGTCTTGTATACTGCTGGATGGCTTGTATGCCGCTGGCTGGCTGTGTTTTGTACTGCTGGCTGTCTTGTGTACTGCCGGATAGCTTGTGTGCTGCTGGCTGGCTGGCTGTGTTTTGTACTGCTGGCTGTCTTGTGTACTGCTGGATGGCTTGTGTGCCGCTGGCTGGCTGTGTTTCGTACAGCTGGCTGTCTTGTGTACTGCCGGATGGCTTGTGTGCCGCTGGCTGGCTTGCTGTGTTTTGTACTGCTGGCTGTCTTGTGTACTGCTGGATGGCTTGTGTGCCGCTGGCTGGCTGTGTTTGTACAGCTGGCTGTCTTGTGTACTGCCGGATGGCTTGTGTGCCGCTGGCTGGCTTGCTGTGTTTTGTACTGCTGGCTGTCTTGTGTACTGCTGGATGGCTTGTGTGCCGCTGGCTGGCTGTGTTTTGTACTGCTGGCTGTCTTGTGTACTGCCGGATAGCTTGTGTGCTGCTGGCTGGCTGGCTGTGTTTTGTACTGCTGGCTGTCTTGTGTACTGCTGGATGGCTTGTGTGCCGCTGGCTGGCTGTGTTTCGTACAGCTGGCTGTCTTGTGTACTGCCGGATGGCTTGTGTGCCACTGGCTGGCTTGCTGTGTTTTGTACTGCTGGCTGTCTTGTGTACTGCTGGATGGTCCACTCTTAGCATTCTTCCTACACATCTTGCCTTGGAGGATGCCCCATACATTCTCAATGATGTTCAAGTCCCAGGATTGTGCTGGGTAATCCTTAACCACCTTCACACCCATCTTATCCAAGGCAGGCCTGCTGTCCTTGGAGAAGTGTTGCTTGGCATGATCCATGATGAGCTTGTAGCCACCCCCCCTCCTCCCAGGTGTATAGGTCTGGATCTCCTCATGTAGATTTTTCATCATCTCAATGAAGTGCTCTAACATGAAGGTTTCAGAGCTCTTCTTCTGTTTGAGGTTTTTAGGGTCAGGGGAGGGAGGCACAAAATGCAGCTTAGACTTAAAGTCCTTGCCCACAGCCCCATAGAACCTAAACACCCAAGGTGTCCCTGGGTTGGCCCCCAAGTGTGGGGGTGCCTCACTGCCCTTCTTCTTGCAGACATCTTGCCATGCATAATCAAGAATCCCAAACTGGTATTTGTAGCAGTAAAGGTCCTTTGCATCCAGGAAGACCCAAGTATCAAAAGCATTGGACCTGGAGTCTTTCCACTTGTGGCAGAAGTCCACTCTAGCTTTCTTGTTGACACCACCTAGGCTCCTCTTATTGCCAACCTTCAGCCAGGTCAGAGGCTTCCTGCCTCCATGGAGAATCCTACACACAGAGGTGTGAGAGATGCTGATCCCATGCTTTGGGTGAGGGTTGAGGCTATTGATCTTGAAGAGGGACCAGTCTTGGCCATCCTCTTGATCTTCGTCCTCACGGGCTGCTTGTAAGGGGACTGCGGAACTTGTCGAGGCTTTTCCCCGAGGTCCACTTTCTCCAATCCTTGCAGCTGTTCGGCAGGTTTCCATCTCCTAACGGTCTCTAGATTACACGGAACCTGACGACCTATGGCAGCATTAGAGAAACCCTGCCGGGACAGATCAACTATCAACTGCCGTTGTTCCCTAGTTAATCTCTTGGGAATTCGAGGCATGGGAAGAGGGTAGGAATATACGAAATGCTACTTTTACAAGGTTATAAATGGCTCCAACGCCGAGGCCCTCCCGTTTCCAAGCCCAAGGAAGGCGGTGCATTTACAGTACCTTCATCCTCCTACCGTACCACATGAGAGCACTTAGAACAACGCGCTTTCGCAAATTATGGATATTATACCCAATGAGCGCATAGGGCGTACCAGGATTACCCGTATGGTTACCCTTGTAACCAACCCCATCGACGTTTCTGGCGAATTTCATCTTCCATACCGCACCATTTCTGCACAACCTAGGCTGAGCGTGTCCTCTACCCTCTCAGTTTTCTTCATGTCTAAGGCCAGGCACGGTGGTCGCGTGAGATCGGCACTCGGGCCGGCCCCGCTTGGTGATCTATAACCGGGATGCGACGTTTAAATGGTGAAGTCATCGGACCAAGTTGAAAGGTTGGTTTGGGTAGCCACATGGCATACTTGGGGGGTGCATTGAGTACACACAAATGTGGTCGGGGAGGTCTGGATATGCCTCATGGACACCATGTGTGATTCTAATCTTGGTATGCCCAAATAGGGCTGCTTAGGTAGGGTAATCTGGCACATACTGGCAAGTGTGTGGCCCAGGGCACACATCTGGCAGCTCTACCTATCATGTATGTGTACTCCATGCATGCCCCAAACATGCCATGTGGCTACCCAAACAAAGCTTGCTACTAGGTCCGTTCACTTTCATTTTATAAAGCTATAGTCTAGTGGCGTGTGTGCAATGTCAATAGCCTATTTACATTCCATTTGGGGCATGGGGAGAGAAGGCTCAGCTTACAGAAGGATGGACATGCTACACGACATTAAATTACTTGTAAAAGGTCCTAACTGCAAACCATATCCAAGGGGATGTATCCTTCTTCACGTAGGATATACAAAATTAAATAGAAATACGGGTAATCCTGGTCCAGCCTAAGAGATGGACCTACCCATGCCCTTGAAGGTATGGTATTATTGTATTGTATTACACAAATCTTGTCAATCTTGTTGACTGTCACTTTCAAAGAACATACCAACATGTACTTGGAGTGTTGCAGAATAGCAGTCTTCCTTATTGGGTCATTGGTGGAGATGGGAGGCAAATTTCAAAGGGAGGGATCATGAACATGGATAGTGTCTTGTAACACATAGTTATCAATATTCTCATAAAATCCCAACTCTGATATTTATTGACAAGGTTTTGCATGCCATGCAGTTGGGACTCAAGGGTCACTATTATCATCCCAAACAACAACAAGTCCTTGCTCATCATGCCACTTATGGCATGCCCATTCATCTCAGTATTCTATGTGACACTAGAGCAACACTAGACCTAGACCCCAACATCTGAAAGCAGTCATACTTAGTGGTGGGAGCACCACTTCCCATCCTCATTGTGCACCAATTTCAACCTCTCTTGGAATCCAGCATGAAGAGCATTGATAGACTTGAGCTCAATGCTGGCCCATGCAGCCTCTATCAGTTTCCTCCAGTTAGGTCCACTCTTAGCATTCTTCCTACACATCTTGCCTTGGAGGAGGCCCCATACATTCTCAATGATGTTCAAGTCCCAGGATTGTGCTGGGTAATCCTTAACCACCTTCACACCCATCTTATCCAAGGCAGGCCTGCTGTCCTTGGAGAAGTGTTGCTTGGCATGATCCATGATGAGCTTGTAGCCACCCCCCCTCCTCCCAGGTGTATAGGTCTGGATCTCCTCATGTAGATTTTTCATCATCTCAATGAAGTGCTCTGACTTGAAGGTTTCAGAGCTCTTCTTCTGTTTGAGGTTTTTAGGGTCAGGGGAGGGAGGCACAAAATGCAGCTTAGACTTAAAGTCCTTGCCCACAGCCCCATAGAACCTAAACACCCAAGGTGTCCCTGGGTTGGCCCCCAAGTGTGGGGGTGCCTCACTGCCCTTCTTCTTGCAGACATCTTGCCATGCATAATCAAGAATCCCAAACTGGTATTTGTAGCAGTAAAGGTCCTTTGCATCCAGGAAGACCCAAGTATCAAAAGCATTGGACCTGGAGTCTTTCCACTTGTGGCAGAAGTCCACTCTAGCTTTCTTGTTGACACCACCTAGGCTCCTCTTATTGCCAACCTTCAGCCAGGTCAGAGGCTTCCTGCCTCCATGGAGAATCCTACACACAGAGGTGTGAGAGATGCTGATCCCATGCTTTTGGGGGATGGGTGAGGCTATTGATCTTGAAGAGGGACCAGTCTTGGCCATCCTCTTGATCTTCGTCCTCACGGGCTGCTTGTAAGGGGACTGCGGAACTTGTCGAGGCTTTTCCCCGAGGTCCACTTTCTCCAATCCTTGCAGCTGTTCGGCAGGTTTCCATCTCCTAACGGTCTCTAGATTACACGGAACCTGACGACCTATGGCAGCATTAGAGAAACCCTGCCGGGACAGATCAACTATCAACTGCCGTTGTTCCCTAGTTAATCTCTTGGGAATTCGAGGCATGGGAAGAGGGTAGGAATATACGAAATGCTACTTTTACAAGGTTATAAATGGCTCCAACGCCGAGGCCTCCCGTTTCCAAGCCCAAGGAAGGCGGTGCATTTACAGTACCTTCATCCTCCTACCGTACCACATGAGAGCACTTAGAACAACGCGCTTTCGCAAATTATGGATATTATACCCAATGAGCGCATAGGGCGTACCAGGATTACCCGTATGGTTACCCTTGTAACCAACCCCATCGACGTTTCTGGCGAATTTCATCTTCCATACCGCACCATTTCTGCACAACCTAGGCTGAGCGTGTCCTCTACCCTCTCAGTTTTCTTCATGTCTAAGGCCAGGCACGGTGGTCGCGTGAGATCGGCACTCGGGCCGGCCCCGCTTGGTGATCTATAACCGGGATGCGACGTTTAAATGGTGAAGTCATCGGACCAAGTTGAAAGGTTGGTTTGGGTAGCCACATGGCATACTTGGGGGGTGCATTGAGTACACACAAATGTGGTCGGGGAGGTCTGGATATGCCTCATGGACACCATGTGTGATTCTAATCTTGGTATGCCCAAATAGGGCTGCTTAGGTAGGGTAATCTGGCACATACTGGCAAGTGTGTGGCCCAGGGCACACATCTGGCAGCTCTACCTATCATGTATGTGTACTCCATGCATGCCCCAAACATGCCATGTGGCTACCCAAACAAAGCTTGCTACTTGGTCCGTTCACTTTCATTTTATAAAGCTATAGTCTAGTGGCGTGTGTGGCAATGTCAATAGCTATTTACATTCCATTTGGGGCATGGGGAGAGAAGGCTCAGCTTACAGAAGGATGGACATGCTACACGACATTAAATTACTTGTAAAAGGTCCTAACTGCAAACCATATCCAAGGGGATGTATCCTTCTTCACGTAGGATATACAAAATTAAATAGAAATACGGGTAATCCTGGTCCAGCCTAAGAGATGGACCTACCCATGCCCTTGAAGGTATGGTATTATTGTATTGTATTACACAAATCTTGTCAATCTTGTTGACTGTCACTTTCAAAGAACATACCAACATGTACTTGGAGTGTTGCAGAATAGCAGTCTTCCTTATTGGGTCATTGGTGGAGATGGGAGGCAAATTTCAAAGGGAGGGATCATGAACATGGATAGTGTCTTGTAACACATAGTTATCAATATTCTCATAAAATCCCAACTCTGATATTTATTGACAAGGTTTTGCATGCCATGCAGTTGGGACTCAAGGGTCACTATTATCATCCCAAACAACAACAAGTCCTTGCTCATCATGCCACTTATGGCATGCCCATTCATCTCAGTATTCTATGTGACACTAGAGCAACACTAGACCTAGACCCCAACATCTGAAAGCAGTCATACTTAGTGGTGGGAGCACCACTTCCCATCCTCATTGTGCACCAATTTCAACCTCTCTTGGAATCCAGCATGAAGAGCATTGATAGACTTGAGCTCAATGCTGGCCCATGCAGCCTCTATCAGTTTCCTCCAGTTAGGTCCACTCTTAGCATTCTTCCTACACATCTTGCCTTGGAGGAGGCCCCATACATTCTCAATGATGTTCAAGTCCCAGGATTGTGCTGGGTAATCCTTAACCACCTTCACACCCATCTTATCCAAGGCAGGCCTGCTGTCCTTGGAGAAGTGTTGCTTGGCATGATCCATGATGAGCTTGTAGCCACCCCCCCTCCTCCCAGGTGTATAGGTCGGATCTCCTCATGTAGATTTTTCATCATCTCAATGAAGTGCTCTGACTTGAAGGTTTCAGAGCTCTTCTTCTGTTTGAGGTTTTTAGGGTCAGGGGAGGGAGGCACAAAATGCAGCTTAGACTTAAAGTCCTTGCCCACAGCCCCATAGAACCTAAACACCCAAGGTGTCCCTGGGTTGGCCCCCAAGTGTGGGGGTGCCTCACTGCCCTTCTTCTTGCAGACATCTTGCCATGCATAATCAAGAATCCCAAACTGGTATTTGTAGCAGTAAAGGTCCTTTGCATCCAGGAAGACCCAAGTATCAAAAGCATTGGACCTGGAGTCTTTCCACTTGTGGCAGAAGTCCACTCTAGCTTTCTTGTTGACACCACCTAGGCTCCTCTTATTGCCAACCTTCAGCCAGGTCAGAGGCTTCCTGCCTCCATGGAGAATCCTACACACAGAGGTGTGAGAGATGCTGATCCCATGCTTTTGGGTGAGGGTTGAGGCTATTGATCTTGAAGAGGGACCAGTCTTGGCCATCCTCTTGATCTTCGTCCTCACGGGCTGCTTGTAAGGGGACTGCGGAACTTGTCGAGGCTTTTCCCCGAGGTCCACTTTCTCCAATCCTTGCAGCTGTTCGGCAGGTTTCCATCTCCTAACGGTCTCTAGATTACACGGAACCTGACGACCTATGGCAGCATTAGAGAAACCCTGCCGGGACAGATCAACTATCAACTGCCGTTGTTCCCTAGTTAATCTCTTGGGAATTCGAGGCATGGGAAGAGGGTAGGAATATACGAAATGCTACTTTTTACAAGGTTATAAATGGCTCCAACGCCGAGGCCTCCCGTTTCCAAGCCCAAGGAGGCGGTGCATTTACAGTACCTTCATCCTCCTACCGTACCACATGAGAGCACTTAGAACAACGCGCTTTCGCAAATTATGGATATTATATACCCAATGAGCGCATAGGGCGTACCAGGATTACCCGTATGGTTACCCTTGTAACCAACCCCATCGACGTTTCTGGCGAATTTCATCTTCCATACCGCACCATTTCTGCACAACCTAGGCTGAGCGTGTCCTCTACCCCTCTCAGTTTTCTTCATGTCTAAGGCCAGGCACGGTGGTCGCGTGAGATCGGCACTCGGGCCGGCCCCGCTTGGTGATCTATAACCGGGATGCGACGTTTAAATGGTGAAGTCATCGGACCAAGTTGAAAGGTTGGTTTGGGTAGCCACATGGCATACTTGGGGGGGTGCATTGAGTACACACAAAATGTGGTCGGGGAGGTCTGGATATGCCTCATGGACACCATGTGTGATTCTAATCTTGGTATGCCCAAATAGGGCTGCTTAGGTAGGGTAATCTGGCACATACTGGCAGTGTGTGGCCCAGGGCACACATCTGGCAGCTTCTACCTATCATGTATGTGTACTCCATGCATGCCCCAAACATGCCATGTGGCTACCCAAACAAAGCTTGCCTACTAGGTCCGTTCACTTTCATTTTATAAAGCTATAGTCTAGTGGCGTGTGTGCAATGTCAATAGCCTATTTACATTCCATTTGGGGCATGGGGAGAGAAGGCTCAGCTTACAGAAGGATGGACATGCTACACGACATTAAATTACTTGTAAAAGGTCCTAACTGCAAACCATATCCAAGGGGATGTATCCTTCTTCACGTAGGATATACAAAATTAAATAGAAATACGGGTAATCCTGGTCCAGCCTAAGAGATGGACCTACCCATGCCCTTGAAGGTATGGTATTATTGTATGTATTACACAAATCTTGTCAATCTTGTTGACTGTCACTTTCAAAGAACATACCAACATGTACTTGGAGTGTTGCAGAATAGCAGTCTTCCTTATTGGGTCATTGGTGGAGATGGGAGGCAATTTCAAAGGGGAGGGATCATGAACATGGATAGTGTCTTGTAACATCATAGTTATCAATATTCTCATAAAATCCCAACTCTGATATTTATTGACAAGGTTTTGCATGCCATGCAGTTGGGACTCAAGGGTCACTATTATATCCCAAAACAACAACAATTCTTGCTCATCATGCCACTTATGGATGACCATTATCTCAGTATCTATGTGACACTAGAGCAACATTTAGCACCTAGACCCCAACTCTGAAAGCAGTCATACTTAGTGGTTGGGGCACCACTTTCCATGCCCATTGTGGCTACCAATTCAACCCCTTCTTTGGAATCAGCATGAAGAGCTTTATAGACTTGAGCTCAATGCTGGCCCATTGCACCTCTATCAGGTTTCCTCCAGTTAGGTCCACTCTGAGAATTCTTCCTACACATCGTGCCTTGGAGGAAGGCCCCATACATTCTAATGATGTTCAAGTCCAGGATTGAGCTGGGTAAGCCTTAACCACCTTCACACCCATATTATCCAAGGCGGCCGGTCCGTGGAGAAGGGTTGTTGGCATGATCCATATGAGCTGTAGCCACCCCCCTCCTCCCAGGTTGTATAGGTTGGATCTCCTCATGTAGATTTTTATCATCTCAATGAAGTGCTCTGACTGAAGGGTTCAGAGCTTTCTTCGTTTTGGGTTTTTAGGGTCAGGGGAGGGAGGCCACAAATGCAGCTTAGACTTAAAGTCCTTGCCCACGCCCATAGAACTAAAACACCAAAGGTGTCCCTGGTTGGCCCCCACGTGTGGGGGTGCCTCACTGCCCTCTTCTTGCAGAACCATTTGCATGCATAATCAAGAATCCCAAACTGGATTTTAGCAGTAAAGGTCCTTTGCATCCAGAAGACCCAAGTATCAAAAGCATTGGGACCTGGAGTCTTTCCACTTGTGCAGAAGTACACCTCTAGCTTCTTGTTGACACCACCTAGGCTCCTTTATTGCCAACTCCGCCAGGTCAGAGGCTTCCTACTCCATGTGAGAATCCTACAACGAGGTGTGAGAGGATGTGATCATGCTTTTTTGGGTGGGGTGAGCTTCTTGATCTTGAAGAGGGAGCCATCTTGGCAATCCTCTTGATCTCGTCCTCACGGGCTGCTTGTAAGGGGACTGCGGAAAACTGGTTCGAGGCTTTCCCGAGGTCCACTTTCCCAAACTTGCAGCTGTTCGGCAGGTTTCAATCTCCTAACGGTCTCTAGATTACACGGAACGGACGACCTATGGCAGAATTGAGAAACCTGCCGGGACGATCAACTATCAACTGCCGTGTTCCCTAGTTAATATCTGTGAATTCGAGGCATGGGAAGAGGGTAGGGTAGGGATATATACGAAATCTACTTACAAGGTTATAATGGCTCCAAACGCCGAGGCCTCCGTTTCCAGCCAAGGAAGGCGGTTTGCATTTACAGTACCTTAATCCTCATACCGTACAACATGAGAGCATAGAAACAACGCTTTCGCAAATTAGGGATTATACCCAATGACGCCCATGGGCGTACCAGGATACCGTATGGTACACTTGTTGTATCTTGTAACCAAACACCATCCGTTTCTGGGAATTTCATTTCCATACCGCACCATTTCTGACAAACCTAGGTGAGGCGTTGTGTCCTTTACCCTCTCAGTTTATTCATGTCTAGGGCAGGCACAGGTGGTCGGTGAGATCGGCCACTCGGGCCGGCCAGCTGGTGATCATAAACGGGATGCGACGTTTCATGGTGAAGTCATCGTATCGGACCAAGTGAAAGGTTGGTTTGGGTCGCCACATGGCATACTGGGGGGTGCATTGAGTACACAACAAAGTGTCGGGGAGGTCTGGATACGCTCATGGACACATGTGTGGATTCTAAATCTTGGTAGGCCAAATAGGGTGCGTAGGTAGGGTAATATGGCACATTA
>JACBWV010000722.1:187598-237105 GCA_013435795.1 Chlamydomonas sp. ICE-L
TATTTTAGTGGGGGGTTTTGGTCCTCGGTTCCCCCCCACCCACCCCCCCCCCTTCATCGCCTTGTTGTCTTCCCCCCCCCCTTCTTTCGCCCCCCCCCTTCCTCCCCTCCTTCCCTCGCCTCCTGCCTCCCCCACTCCCTCCCTTCCCCCCTCCTCCTCTCCCCTCCATGTCTCCCCCCTCCCTACTCCCCCACTCCCTCCCCTCCCCTCCCTCCCCTCGGCCCTCACCTACCGTGGCTGCTCTATCACCCATCGCTTGGATGCCAAATGCCCTACAACACAACCTCCCTACTTACACAATAACATAACGTGGCTGCTTTGATTACGAAGCGCTTGGATGCCAAAATACATGCATAGAAAATACACACACAAAAATACATGCATAGAAAATACACACACAAAAATACATACATAGAAAATACACACACAAAAATACATACATAGAAAATACACACACAAAAATACATGCATAGAAAATACACACACAAAAATACATACATAGAAAATACACACACAAAAATACATACATAGAAAATACACACACAAAAAGACATACATAGAAAATACACACACAAAAATACATACCGTGGCTGCTCTGATCGCAAAGCGCTTGGATGCCAAAATACATACAAACAAACAAAAGGCATACATACAAAACACATACATACGAAATACATACCGTGGCTGCTCTGATCACAAAGCACTAGGATGTCAAAATGTATGCATGTACAATACATGCAGTGGCTGCTCTGATCACATAGCAATCAGGGTACTACATTTTGTCAAATTGGTCAGCGCTTAAAGCGCACAAACGTCAAATTGGTCAACGCTTTGTAGTGCAATAAGTGTTAAAACTGCGCGCTGCGCCCACAGAGGGTTGAAAAAACTGCGCGAAACGCGCAGTGGGGCTCAGAAAGCGTGCGCGAAATCGCGCTGCCGAGCGCGCTTTGTAGTACCCTGAGAGCAATTTGATGCCATAAGACGTGCATATAAAATACATAGGTACAAAATACATACATACACAATATATACCGTGGCTGCTCTGATCACAAAGCGCTTGGTTGCCAAAACACTTACACACATACAAAGTACAAAATACATGCACACACAATATATACCATGGCTGCCCTGATCACGAATCGCTTGGATACCGCGGTCTGTAGGTTTCATGCTCTGATCCCCCAACTAGCAACACGCCAGCCAGGATGAAGTACAAACCGAAAAAATACATGCATACAAAGTACATACCGTGGCATCTCTGATCACGAAGCACTTTTCATTTCCCCCCTCCTTTTGAATGAAACTTCCACAATTCCAACTCCCATCTAAATTGGAAACCATATTGAACATGCGGTCCAAAATCTGTCTTTCTGCCCCCCCCCCCCCCCCCCCCCCCTGCATAACACACATACAAAATATATACCGTGGCTGCTCTGATCACGAAGCGTTTGGATACCGGGGTCTGCAGATTTCATGCTCTGATCCCCAACTAGCAACACGCCAGCCTGGATGAAGCTTTGTGTGCTGTGCTTGTGTGCCTGGCGCACCCCCCCGGTCGCCACCGGGCTCGACCCGGTTCGCAGAGAATCCAAGGGAGAGCGCAAGCGGAAGAAGCTGTGGGCAGATGTGCCTGGTTGTGAGGGGGGGGGGGGGGGGGGGGGGGATTGTGTGAGGGTGTTAGTAGTGTGGGGTGGGTGGGGTGTAGGTTGGGGGGAAATGTCAATGACACCGAGCCGGCTTCAATGCAGAACCTAGCAGGTTGGGTGGGTGGGTCAAGAAGCTGGTTTTAGGCTTAGACATGCAAGGGAGAGCGCAAGCGGAAGAAGCTGTGGGGCAGAGGGCCTCCCAGGTTGGGTTGGGTGGGTTGGTGGGTCAAAAGTTTGTGGGAAAATGGCCATGGGTGTGAGGTTGGAATGCAGGGACTAGTGTGGGTTGGGTGTGTGGGTGGGTGGTACATAAGCTGGTGGGCAAAGGACCTGCAGTTGGGTGGGTGGTCAAAACTGATTTAGGCATCAGACATGCAAGGGGACGCAAGCAAAAGAACTATGGGCATAGGGCCTGAAGTGGAGGGGGGTGTGGGGGGAGGTTGGGGGGGGATTTGTGAGGGTGTGAGGGTGGGTGATGGGGGGGGGGTGGGGGGTGGGAGGGATTGTGTGATGGTGGTGAGGGGGGGGGGGGGTGTGGGGGGTGGGGGGATTGTGTGGATGTGTGAGGGGTGGGGTGGGTGGGGGGTGATTGTGTGAGGTTTGATGGTGTGGGTGGGGTGGGGGGGATTGTGTCGTGGTGGCGAGGTGTGGGGTAGTGGTGGTGGTGGGGGGGGGGTATTTGTGATTGGGTTGTGAAGGGGTTGGTGTGGGGGGGGTGATTTATTGATGTTGTTATGTTGTGGGGGGCGGGGTTGGGGTGGGGGAGGGGAGGTTGGGGGGGAATGTCAATGACGAGAGCCGAGCCGGTCTTCGGTGGCAGAACCTAACAGGTTGGGTGGGTGGGTAAAAAAATGGTTTTTATAGGCTATACTGCCAAGGGAAGCGCAAGCGAAAAGCTGTGGGCAGAGTGCCTGAGGGTGATGGAGGGGGGAGGGGGGGGTGGGGGGGGGATTGTGTGAAGGGTGGAGGGGTGATTGTGGGTGGGTTGGGGGGGGGTGTTGATTGTGTGAGGGTGTGAGCGGTGGTGGGGTGGGGGAAATTGTTTGAAGGTTGCGAGGGGTGGGGTGGGGTGGGGGTGGGGATTTGGGGGGTATGTTTATGACGATCCGAGCCGCTTTGATGCAGAACCGAACAGGTCGGGTTGGTGGGTCAAAACTGGTTTTCATGCTTTATACATGCAAGGGAGAAGCGCAAGCTTTAAAAGCTTGGGCAGAAGGCCGTCCCAGGCTGGGTGGGTGGGTGGGTGGGTCAGAAAACTGTGTGTGGGTTGGAATGCTGAGGACTGGAGTGGTCAAAAACTGTGGGTGGGCCAATAATCTATTGGCAGAGGGCCTCCAGTGGGGGAGGGTATGTTGGTGTGTGGGTGGGTCAAAACTGGGTGTGAGGTTTGGATGCTGCGACGGTGGTGGGGTTTGGGTGGTGGGTATATGAAAAACGGGTGAGTGGTGTAAGGATCTGAGGGCAGAGGGCCTGCCAGGTTGTGTGGGTGGATGGTTGTGTGGGTGGGTTCAGGATGCGTGTGCAGAGGGCCTTGCCATGTTGGGTGGCGTACACGGGTAAAGACTGGTTGTAGGTTTAGACATGCGCAAAAACAAAGATTCACATTTATGCCAACCTTTACTAATGTCATTATATTTTAAATTGCTACCCGTTTGTTCCATGTCAAATCTCAGCACTTCCGATTTGTACCAGTTTTAACGTCATTTGACTCCCCTTCACCGATTAATTCTAGGCCAACACGTTTTTTTTGGATTTTGAAAATTATATTTATATTTTTCATGACAAGACTATATTCCGGACCCGGCCCCGATTTGACGAGGGCACTTTTTGTCAGTGCGGACTGCGAACCCGGAAGGGGGTGGTACTCGCAAATCGGCCTCCTTAGGGGGCCACTTGGAAGCTGTCTAACTTACTTCTCTCACCCGTGATGACACGCCCTACCTGGGGTTGCGGTTGGAGTGCTGTCCACGGTTCCGTCACCACCACCAACCACTCGCGGGAGCACCAAGAAGATTTCCCTATAGATACTCATCAGCCTTGACGCACTAACTTTCGAAACTAGGCAGTGTGGGCTTCGGAATTCGAATTCTTCGTCCGTAGTATATTATTGACAAAGCGTAAGCTATTAAATCGGCATCCCCCCAACGCCGTAACCTGGGGGTTAGGTTGGCGTGCTGCGGACTGCAGTGTTGTGGTCATGGACGACCTCATGCCCACGCACCAAGTGGAGTCACGTGGACAAACTTCCCAGCCGTTGCGATTTAGGGGTCCTCCCACTCAGATCTCAGCCTGCCAACTGCTGGGCATGCGCTGCGCCAAGCCACGCTCGCACACCACCTTTAGACAGATAGAGATCGTAATGATGATAATATATAGGTTGGTGGCAGGGGTTGGTGGAACAATGATAATATGAATAAACTCTGATAATATAAGCATAATATTAGTTTGTTGGATGATCATAAGAATGATAATATAAGCATATATACTGTTGGTTACTGATCAGAATAGGCTCATCAAGGATAATATATAAGCATAAATAGTTGGTGGATGAGCATAATAAATGATAATAAGATGATAATATAAGCATATATAGGTTGGTTAATGATCATAAGATAATAATCGGGTGGTGGATGATAATATATGTCACGATCGTATATAATAGGTTGGGTGGATAATAATAAGATTAATGGATAATAATAGAATCATAAGATCATAATATACTCATCATAATAAAAGATATGGATAATAATATCATAAGACTTAAGATTCATAATCAGAATAATAAGATAATGGATAATAATAAGATCATAAGATCATAAGATAATAATCATAATAATAAGATAATGGATAATAATAAGATCATAAGATAATGGATAATAATAAGAACATAAGATAATAAGATATTGGAGGATGATAATAAGATATAGGTTGGTGGATGATAAGAGCGCCTAGGTGGACTGAAGCCATAAGTGGGACCGCATCCGGTGTAACCTAGGTGGACTGAAGCCACAAGTGGGACCGCATCCGGTGTAACCTAGGTGGACTGAAGCACAAGTGGTACCGCATCCGGTTAACCTAGTGGACCGAAACCAAAGTGGGGACCGGCATCCGGTGTAACCTAGGTCGACTGAATCCATCAGTGGGCCGCATCCGTTGTACCCTAAGTGGACCTAAACCACAAGTGGACAACATCGGTGTAACCTAGTTGGACCCTACCACAATGGGACCACATACGTGTAACCTATGTGGACTGAAATCATAATGGGACCCGCATTCCGGTGTAACCTAGGTGGACTGAACCAAAGTGGGACCGCATCCGGTGTAACCTAGGTGGACCGGAACCATAAGTGGGACCGCATCCGGTGTAACCTAGGTGGACGAAACCACAAGTGGTACCAATCCGGTTTAACCTAGGTGGAGTGAACCATAAGTGAACAGCATCCGTTGTAACCCTAGGGTGGACGAAGCCATAATGGGACCGCATCCTTTGTAACCTAGGTGGACTGAAGTCACAAGTTGAACCCGCATCCGTTTAACCTAGGTGGCTGAAAGCCACAAGTGTGACCGCATCCGGTGTAAACCTAGGTTACTGAAGCAAAAGGAGGAACCGCATCCATTGTAACCATAGTGGTACCGGAACACTAAGTGGGAACAACATCCGGGTAAACTAGGTGGACCGAAACCACAATGGGAACATCCGGGTTAACTAGTGGACTGAACCAGTAAGTGTGAAGGACCGCATCCGGTGTAACCTAGGTGGACCTGATCCATAAGTGGAGCGCACCGTGTACCTAGAGGTGGACTGAAGCCACAAGTGGAACCGCATCCGGTGTAACCTAGGTGGACTGAAGCCACAATTGGGGCCAGTGGGGCCATCCGTGTAACCTAGGTGGACCGAAACCATAAGTGGGACTGCATCCGGTGTAACCTAGGTGGACTGAAGCCATCAGTGGGACCGCATCCGGTGTAACCTAGGTGGACCAAAACCACAAGTGGGACAACATCCGGTGTAAACCTAGGTGGACCGAAACCACAGTGGGACGTACAATCCGGGTTAAACCAGTGGACTGAAAACCATAAGTGGACCGGCATCCGGTGTAACCTAGGGGACTGAAGCCAAAAGTGGGACCGTGCGATCCGTGTAACCTCAGGTGGGACCGGAACCAATAAGTTGGCATACACCGGTGGTAACCTAGTGTGGACCGAACCACAATTGGGACCACAAGCCGGGTAACCTATGTGGACTAAACCATATTGGGACATCAGCTGGTGTAACCTAGGTGGACCCTGAAGCCAAGGTGGACCGCATCCGGTGTAAAACCTAGGTGGACCGTAAAAAACCATAAGTGGGACCAACTCCGGTGTAACCTAGGTGGACCAAAACCATAAGTGGGACCACATCTGGTGTAACCTAAGTGGACCGAAACCTTAAGTGGGACCACATCCGGTGTAACCTAGGTGGACCAAAACCACAAGTGGGACCGCATCCGGTGTAACCTAGGTGGAATGAAACCATAAGTGGGACCGCATCCGGTGTAACCTAGGTGGACCGGAACCATAAGTGGGACCAACTCCGGTGTAACCTAGGTGGACCGAAACCATAAGTGGGACCACATCTGGTGTAACCTAGGTGGACCGAAACCTTAAGTGGGACCACATCCGGTGTAACCTAGGTGGACCGAAACCTTAAGTGGGACCACATCTGGTGTAACCTAGGTGGACCGAAACCTTAAGTGGGACCCATCCGGATGGGACCTAGGTGGACGAAACCACAAGTGGGACCGCATCTGGGTACTAGGTGGACTGAAACCATAAGTGGGACCGCGCATCCTGTGTACCCTATGTTGACCGGAACCAGTAAGTGGGAACCAACTCCGGTGGTACCTAGGTGGACGAAACATAAGTGGGGACCACATCTTGGTTTAAAACCCTAGGTTGGACCGACACCTTAAGGGGACCGACATCCGTTGTAACCTAGTTTGGACTGAAGCCAAAAGTGGTCCCATCCGGACCTAGTGGACCCCGGAACCATAAGTGGGACCACCCGGTGTAACCTAGGTGGACCGAAACCATAAGTGGGACCACATCTGGTGAAACCTAGGTGGACCGAAACCTTAAGTGGGACCGCATCCGGCGTAAATTGGGTGGAGTGAAACCATAAGTGGGACCACATCCGGTGTAACCTAGGTGGACCGAAACCATAAGTGGGACCGCATCCGGTGTAACCTAGGTGGACTGAAGCCACAAGTGGGACAACATCCGGAGAAACCTACGTGGACCGAAACCACAAGTGGGACCTACATCCCGGTTGTACCTAGGTGGACCCGAAACCATACGCGGGACCACAATCTGGTGTAAACCTAGGGGACCGAAACTTTAGGTGGACCACATCCGGTGTAACCTAGGTGGACTGAAAGCCAAATGGTGGACCGGCCATCCGGTGTAACCTAGGTGGACCGGAACCATAGTGGAACCAACTCCGTGTAACCTAGGTGGACGAACCATAAGATGGGACCAATAACTGGTGAAACCTAGGTGGACCGTGAAACCTAAGTGGGACCCGCAATCCGGCTTAACTTGGGTGGAGTGAAACATAAGTGTGGACCACATTTCCGGTGGTAACCTAGGGGACCGGAACAATAAGTGGGACCGCATCCGGTGTAACCTAGGTGGACTGAAGCCCCAAGTGGGACCACATCTGGTGTAACCTAGGTGGACCGAAACCACAAGTGGGACCACATCCGGTGTAACCTAGGTGGACTGAAACCTTAAGTGGGACCGCATCCGGTGTAACCTAGTGGCGCGGCCATAGGT
This sequence comes from Chlamydomonas sp. ICE-L, assembly GCA_013435795.1. Classification (NCBI taxonomy): domain Eukaryota; kingdom Viridiplantae; phylum Chlorophyta; class Chlorophyceae; order Chlamydomonadales; family Chlamydomonadaceae; genus Chlamydomonas; species Chlamydomonas sp. ICE-L. The sequence continues at coordinate 195,059 of JACBWV010000722.1, forward strand.
GGACCACTCCGTGAACCTAGGTGGACCGAAACCATTAGTGTGAAAACCACATCGTGTAACCTAGTGGGCAAGAAACCTTAAGTGGGACCACATCCGGTGTAACCTAGGTGGACTGAAGCCAAAAGTGGGACCGCATCCGGTGTAACCTAGGTGGACCGGAACCATAAGTGTACCCACATCCTGTTAACCTAGTTGGACTGAAACCATAAGTGGGCCGCACGCAATCTGGTGTAACCTAGGTGGAACTGAAGCCAAGGTGGGACCGCATCCTGTGTAACCTAGGTTGACCGGACCTAAAAACGAAAGTGGGCCCACTCCGGTGTAACCTAGGTGGACCAAAACCATAAGTGGGACCACATCTGGTGTAACCTAAGTGGACCGAAACCTGAAGTGGGACCACAAATCCGGTGAACCTAGGTGGACCAAAACCACAATGGGACCCGCATCCGTTTAACCTAGGTTGACTGAAAACCATAATGGGACCGCAACCGTTTAACCAGGTGGACCGTAAACCGATAAGTGGGACCAACTCCGGTGTAACCTCAGGTGGACCGAAACCATCAATTGGGGACCACATCTGGTGGGTAACTAGGTGAGACCGAAACTTAAGTGGGGAACCACATCCGGTGTAACTAGGTGACCGAAACCTTAAGGTGGGACCACAAGCTGGTGTAACTAGGTGTACCGAAACCTCTAATGGACCACATCCGTTGTAACCTGTGGACCGAAACCACAAGGGGACCCAGCATCTGTGTAACCTATGTTGGACTGAAACCATAAGTGGGACCGCATCCGTTGTAACCTAGGTGGAGAACCGGAACCATAAGTTTGGACCAACTCCGGTGTAACCTAGGTTTGACCGAAACCATAATTGGGACCACATCTGGTTTTAACCTAGGGTGGACCGAAACCTTAGTGGGACAACTTCCGGTGTAAACCTAGTTTGGACTGATGCCAAAGTGGGGTCCGCATCCGGTTTACTGGTGACCGGAACCCATAAGTGGGACCAACTCCGGTTTAACCTCGTGGACCGAAACAATAAGGGTGGGCCACACTGTTTGAAACCTAGTGGACCGAAACCTTTAGTGGGACCGCATCCGGCGTAACTTGGGTGGTTAGGGCAACCATAAAGTGGGGACCACATCCGGTGTCCCTAGGTGGACCGAAACCATAAGTGGGACCGCATCCGGTTTAACCTAGGTGGACTGAAGCCACAAGTGGGACAACATCCGGAGAAACCTAGGTGGACCGAAACCACAAGTGGGACCACATCCGGTGTAACCTAGGTGGACCGAAACCATAAGCGGGACCACATCTGGTGTAACCTAGGTGGACCGAAACTTTAGGTGGGACCACATCCGGTGTAACCTAGGTGGACTGAAGCCAAAAGTGGGACCGCATCCGGTGTAACCTAGGTGGACCGGAACCATAAGTGGGACCAACTCCGGTGTAACCTAGGTGGACCGAAACCATAAGTGGGACCAATACTGGTGAAACCTAGGTGGACCGAAACCTTAAGTGGGACCGCATCCGGCGTAACTTGGGTGGAGTGAAACCATAAGTGGGACCACATCCGGTGTAACCTAGGTGGACCGGAACAATAAGTGGGACCGCATCCGGTGTAACCTAGGTGGACTGAAGCCCCAAGTGGGACCACATCCGGTGTAACCTAGGTGGACCGAAACCACAAGTGGGACCACATCCGGTGTACCTGGGACTGAAACCTTACCTGGGACCCTCATTCCGGTTGTAACCTAGGTGGAACCGGAACCATAATTGGACCAACTCCTGTTGTAACCTAGGTGACCGAAACCTTATGGGACCACATCTGGTGTACCTAGGTGGACAAAAAACCTTAAGTGGGACCACATCCGTGGTAACCTAGGTGGAACTGAAGCCAAGTGGTACCCGCATCGGTGTAACCTAGTGGACCGGAACCATAGGGGACAACTCCGGTGTACCAATGAAAGGACCGAAACCATAAGTGGGACCACATCTGGTGAAACCTAGGTGGACCGAAACCTTAAGTGGGACCGCATCCGGCGTAACTTGGGTGGAGTGAAACCATAAGTGGGACCGCACATCCGGTGTAACCTAGGTGGACCGGAACCCTAAGTGGGACCTGGCATCCGGTGTTACCTAGGTGACCTGACCACAAGTTGGGAACCACATTCCGGTGGTACCCTAGGTGGACCGAAACCACAGTGGGACCACATCCGGTGATAACCTAGGTGGACTGAAACCTTAAGTTGGACGAAGAGCATCCGGTTACCTAGGTGGGGGACCGTAACCATAATGGGACCACTCCGGTGTAACCTAGGTGGACCGAAACCATAAGTGTGGACCCCATCTGGTTTAACCTAGGTGGACGCAAAACTGAAGTGGACCACATCCGGTTGGTAGACCTAGGTGGACTGAAGCCAAAAGTGGGACCCGCATCCGTGTAACCTAGGTGACCGGAAACCATAAGTGGGACCACTCCGGTGTAACCTAGTGGACGGAACCATAGTGGACCCACATCTGGTGAAAAACCTAGGGGAGACCGAAACCTTAAGTGGGACCGCATCCGCGTAACTTGGTGGATTGAAACCTAGTTGGGACCACTCGGTGTAAACCTAGGTGGACCGAAACCATAAGTGGGACCTCATCCGGTGTAACCTAGGTGGACCGAAACCATAAGTGGGACCACATCCGGTGTAACCTAGGTGGACCAAAACAATAAGTGGGACCACATCTGGTGTAACCTAGGTGGACCGAAACCATAGGTGGGACATCATCCGGTGTAACCTAGGTGGACTGAAGCCACAAGTGGGACCGCATCCAGTGTAACCCAGGTTGACCGGAACCATAAGTGGGACCGCATCCGGTGTAACCTTGGTGGACCAAAACCATTAGAGGGACCACATCCGGGGTAACCTAGGTGGACCGGAACCATAAGTGGGACCACATTTGGTGTAACCTAGGTGGACCGAAACCATAAGTGGGACCACATCCGGTGTAACCTGGGTGGACCGAAACCATAAGTGGGACCGCATCCGGTGTAACCTAGGTGGACCAAAACCATAAGTGGGACTGCATCCGGTGTAACCTAAGTGGACTGAAACCCTTAGTGGACCACATCCTGGTTACCTAGGTGGACTGAAACCCAAAGTGTGGACCACACCGGTGTAACTACACCTAGTGGACGCAACCATAAGTGGGACACAATCTGGTGTAACCTAGGTGGACGCGAAACCAGCAGTGGGACCACATCTGGTGTACCTGGGTGGAGTGAAACCACTAAGTGGACCGCATCCGTTATAACCTGGTTGGACCGCAACCATAAGTGTGACTGCTCCAACTGTAACCTGGTGGGACACGAAAACCATCATGGGACCACATCCTTTCTAATTAGTGGACTGAAACCATAAGTTGGACCCGGCATCCGGTGTAAACCTGGTGGACTGAGCCATAAGTGGGACCGGAATCCGGTGTAACCTAGGTGGACCGAACCATAAGTGGGACCACTCCGGTATAACCTGGGTGACCGAAACCATAAGTTGGACCACATCCTGTATAAATAACCTAGGTGGAACCGAAACATAAATGGGACCACATCTGTGTTAACCTGGTGGAGAAACCATAAGTGGGACCGCAATCGGTATAACCTGGTTGACCGAACCATAAGTGGGACCGCAATCCGGTGTAACCTAGTGGACCGAACTATAAGTGGGTACCCGCATCCGGTGTAACCTGGTGGAGTGAAACATAATTCGCGACCGCATCCGGTGTAACCTAGGTGGACGAAACCATAGTGGACCACATCCAATGTAACCTAGGTGGACTGAAACCATAAGTGGGACCACATCTGGTGTAACCTAGGTGGACTGAAGCCATGAGTGGGACCTCATCCATGGTGATGACGAAGCAGTAGTGGTCCGCATCCGTGAAGACCTAGTAGACCGAACCTAGGTGGACTGAGCCATGAGTTGAACCGAATCTTAAGTGGGCCGCCATATCCGTGGTAACCAGTGTACAGTGGAATCCTCTCTTTATTGAGGACTGTACAGGCCCAGCACAAGGAGGCTCAAACATTGGCTGGGAGATATCATCCAGCACCACCTCGCCCCTCCTTCCCCTACACTACCACCCAACCCACACCCCTGCTCACATAATAAAATGTTATATCCAAGGTACTATCTTATCTATTTCTCTATCTATCTAATCTAGATCTATCTATCTATACCTATCTATCTATATATCGGTCTTGAGATACTAATAAATAAAACAATCACTGATCTATATAATTACATATAATACAAATAATAAATACTAATTAATAAAATAATGAGGCCTACCTGGCCCCATGAGCCCCAGCCCCCCCCCCGCATCCATGTAGCTCGCGGGACATGTTGATGGAGTTTTACCAAATTGTCGGCACGCCCCAGATGGTCGGGTAATAGAGCGTGAGTACCCTCTGCACATAGCCCATCTTCATCCTGCACATGTCCGTGTAGAGTGATATAAAAAGGGATGCAATATATCAATATCATCATATGATGGCATATGAATGCCGAAGTCGATTAGGCAAAGTTTACACATTTATTAACCGCATCATATTATGCAATTGGTATTATAATCATATGATGGCATATGATGCCGGAAGTCTGATTAGGCTAAAGTTACCATTTATATACCGCATCATATGATGCAATTTGTATGATATCATATGATATCATACTCGCCCTTGGTCAACATCATATGATATGCATGCCCCTAAATACTCTTGACTAGAGGGCGCCCCCCCCCCTCTGCACCCGCCCTTGCACATCCCACCCAACATACCTAAGCCCACAGAACAAGAGCGTCTCATGTGTATGCCCCCTCCTGTCCATTGCACAACCTCCCTTTCATAAGTGGACAGTGCTGTACTCACCTCTCACCGCCTTGCACAACCCACTCAAATACAATAAATAATTACATAGAACGCCTTATTACGAGGCGTGAGGTTGAGGGAGCGGCCCGTTTGCTTGCACTGGGGCCAACCACCCACATCCCACCCAACATACCTAGGCCCCCTGACAAAGGCGTTTCATGAAGTTGTGCCCCTCCTGTCACTGGAGCAACGTTTCTTGACGGGGCCAGTACTCTAATGCTGAAGACGGCCAATCTGCATACCTGAGGGCCCTCCTGTGCGACTAGCAACCAATAAACAAGCAGCCTGGTGGGGGTGAGGGTATGAGTGATTGTGGTGGTGTGGTGGGTGGGGGGGAGAGGGGGTCGGGTGGGGTTGGTGTTTGGGTGGTTGGGGGGGGGGTGGGGGGGCCGTGGGGGGTTGTAGTGTGGGGTGGGTTTGGGGGTGGGGTGTAAACGTGTGGGTGATGGGTGGGTGGTATTTCATGGGTAAGATGGCACCTCCCTGTCTCCTTGTAGCAAAACGTTTTCTCCTGCCAGTACTCTCTAATGCTCTATAATGCTCTAAATCTCTTTAGACAGCCAATCCGCGTACTTGAGAGCCTCCTGGGCGACTAGGCACCATAACAGAGCGCCCCTGGGGTGGGTGTGGTGAGTGAGTTGTGGGGTGTGGGGTTGGAGTGTGTGTTGTGTGTGGTGTTTGGGGGGGGGGGGGGGGGTGGGGGGGGGTTAGTGTGTGGGGGAGTGAGTGGTGGTGTGTCATGTGGAGGTGTTGTGGTGGGGGTGTGGTGGGGGGTTGGTGGTGGTGGGTGGTGGTGGGTGTGGTGGTGGGTGGGTGGGGTGGGGTGGTGGGTGGGGTGGTGGGTGGGTGGCTGGGGTGGGTGGGTGGGTGGTGGTGGTATTTCATGGGTTGCCCCTCCTGTAGTGCTGGTAGCGACATTTGTTCTAGCCAGTACTCTAATGCTGAAGACGGCCAATCTGCGTACATGAGAGCCTCCTGGGCGACTAGGCACCATAACAGAGCAGCCTGGGTGGGGGTGGTGATGAGTGAGTTGTGGGGGTGGTGGGTGGAGGGTGTGTATGTGTGTGTGGGGGGGTAGTGTATGGGGGGGGTGAGCGGTGGTGTGTCCGGAGGTGGTGCGTGGTGGTGTGTGTGGTGGTGTGTGGGTGGTGGGGTGGGTGATGGGGTGGTGTTGGTATTCCATGGGTATGCCCCCCTCCTTGTAGCAACATGTGCTCTAGCCAGTACTCTAATGCTGAAGACGGCAATCTGCTGTGCATGAGAGCCTCCTGGGCAGACTATGCACCATACAGAGAGCCTGGGTGGTGGTGGTTGTGGGTAGGGGGTAGGGGGGGGAGTCGGTGGTGGTGGGGAGGCGTGAGGGTTGGGGAACATAGTGGTGTGTGGTGGTGTGTGGTGGTGGTGGTGGTGGGACGTGGGGGTGGGGATGCGTAGTGTGTGGTAGGGGTGTATGGTGGTGGTGGGTGGTGGTGGGTGGTGGTGGTGAGTGGTAGTGGTGGTAAGAAGAGATGACCTAGTCCTTGGATGTGGCTGGTGACAAGACGTGTGTCGTTTCTCCATCGGCTGGTGCGGCCCTGATACTGACTTCATATTGAAGAAGAAAAGAAGATAACGACTGGAGTGGCGTGGTGTTAAGGGAACCCTCACATACGCCACAGCTGGGGGAAATCACCATATTGAAGATGTCATCGTGCGGTGGCGGCCCAAGATATTCAAGAACAAGATGAAGTCAAAATCATGTGCATAGCACGAACTCCGGGCCAGGGTACTACTAAGGGCACGTGGCAGCGCGGTGCCGCGCTGCCTTTTTGAGCCCCTCAGCGCGTTTCTCACAGTTTTTTCAACCCCCTGTGGGCGCAGCGCACAGTTTTTGCGCTTTTTGCACTAAAAAACGCTGACCAATTTGACGCTTGTGCACTAAAAAGCGCTGACCAATTTGGCAAGAAGTAGTACCCTGCTCCGGGCCCCCGTCTTACCGATTTGTTGGGGTTCAGTTAACCAGTGCTTGTTTTGTATACAGCCCTTCCCAATATTGAGGTTGGGCAAACTATTTAGCCCAGTTGGCTACGCCTAAACAAAGAAAACAAGATCTACAAGGAGCACAGCATCAACATCAGCACAAAACTCAGCAGATTCAAAGGCCACCATATGCCTGAGATCCCCGTCCTGCAGGCACACCAGGGAGCCGTCTTGAAAGTGCTGTTAGGAACCAAGGATCTTTCTACCCCAAGGTTGGTATACCCCAAGATCAGTCTCTTCTAGATTGGCCTACCGCGAGATCTACAAGGAGCACAGCATCAACATCAGCACAATCCTCAGCAGATTTAAAGGTCACCAAATACTTGACATCCCCGTCCTGCTGGCGCACAAGGTAGCCGTCCTGAAAGTGCTGAAAGGTCCCAAGGGTCGCGTCTACACCTAGGGGGGGGTGGGGTGGTTGGGGGGGGGGGGGGGGGTGGGGGGGGGGGGGGGGGGGGGGGTGGTGGGGGGGGGGGGTTGGGGGGGGGGGTGTTGGGGGGGGGGGGGGGGTGGGGGGGGGGGGGGGGGGGGGTTGGGGGTGGGGGGGGGGGTGGGGGCGATAGATCTGCCTCATCAAGATTGGCCTACCACAAGCTCAACAAAAAGGTAATGATAGCGCCTGGTGGGGCGTGGTGTTAAGGGAGCCCATCGTATGCGGGTGGGGAGTGGTCTCCTACCTCAAATGGACAAGCTACCATCGCGGTTGACGACGACCTGCAACGCCAAGAGCGACCGAAGGGGGAGTCGAACCCCCGACTCTTCATTCTTATAGTGATTCAGTCTACCACTAGACCAATGTATATCACCGAAAGAGGCTAAGCTCAACAAGAACACAGCATCAACATCACAAAAACCTGCTGTGTGCAATGCTGCTTTGCTCCCACCAATTGTGGGCAGGGCAACTGAATCCACCTCTGTCCTCCACTGCTACTGTTACTGCAATGCAGGCTACATTGCCCCCCACTATGTGGGTCGTGCAAAGCTGTATCCAACACCTTACCTCAGCAGATTCAAAGGCCACCATGTGCTTGAGATCCCCGTCCTGCTGGCGCACAAGGTAGACATCCTGCAAGTCCTATAGGGTTCCAGGGATCTGTCTACCGCAAGATGTAAATAAACACAGCATCAACATCAGCACCAACCTCAGCAGATTCAAAGGCCACCATGTACTTGACATCACCGTCCTGCTGGCGCACAAGGTAGCCATCCTGCATGTGCTATAGGGTTCCAGGGATCTGTCTACCCCAAGATCTGTCTACCCCAAGATGTAAATAAACACAGCATCAACATTAGCACCAACCTCAGTAGATTCAAAGGCCACCATGTACTTGACATCCCCGTTCTGCTAGCGCACAAGGTAGCCATCCTGCATGTGCTATAGGGTTCCAGGGATCTGTCTACCCCAAGATCTGTCTACCCCAAGATTAAATAAACACAAGCATCAACATTAGCACCAACCTTCCGTGATTAAAAGGCACAATGTACTTTGACATCCCCGTTATGCTAGCGCACAAGGTAGCCATCCTGCATGTGCTATAGGGTTCCAGGGATCTGTCTACCCCAAGATCTGTCTACCGCAAGATGTAAATAAACACAGCATCAACATCAGCACCAACCTCAGCAGATTCAAAGGCCACCATGTACTTGAGATCCCCGTCCTGCTGGCGCACTAGATAGCCGTCTTGAAAGTGTTGTAAGGTGCCAAGAATGATGTTTGCGCATTCTTTGTGTACTGCCCTGGCGTCCTTCCTGTGCCGCGCAGCGTACAGCTTGCCACCATCCACCATGCAGAACACCATGGTCATGGCGGGCAGGGGTCCTAAAAGGCTAGAGTCAAAGGGACCAAGGGGGGACTCCAGGGCTCCTTGGGGGGTGGGGGTGGGTGGGGTTGGGGTTGAGGTGGGGGGGGGGAAGGCTTAAACAGCTTCTTTTCGGGAAGGGGGGGGGGGTCTATGATCTTGGTTGATTTGTTTTCTAGAGAAGAGATATCAGCCTGCCACCATCCACCATGTAGAAGACCCTGGTCATGGCGGGCAGGGGTCCTACAAGGCTAGAGTCAAAAGGACCAAGGGGGGACTCCAGGGCTCCTGGGGGGGTCGGGTTGGGGTTGGGGGTGTGTTGGGGGGGGTGTTGGGGGGGTATGTGTGTGTTTGTGGTGATGGTGGTGTTGGTGGGTTATGTGTGTGTTTGTGGTGATGGTGGTGTTGGTGGGTATGTGTGTTTGTGGTGGTGGTGGTGTGGGGGAGTATGTGAGTGTTTGTGTTTGTCATGGTGGTGGTGGTGGTGGTGGTGGTGGTGACAATTTCATGTGCCGCGCAGCGTACAGCTTGCCACCATCCACCATGCAGAACACCATGGTCATGTCAGGCAAGGGTCCTACGAGGCTAGAGTCAAAAGGACCAAGGGGGGCCTCCAGGGCTCCTCAGGGTGTTGGGGGGAGGGATAGGGTTGGGTTGGGTTGGGTTGGGGGGGTGGGGTGGGGGGTGGGCGCTCTAGGGGGTGGGTTGGGTTGGGCTGGGGGGGGGTGGGTTGTAGCTGGGGGGGTTGGGTTGGGTTGGGCTGGGGGGGTGGGGGTTGGGTTGGGTGGGGGTGGGGGGAGGGATAAAAGCTTCTTTTTGGGCAGGGGGTTCTATAGTATGATCTAGGTTGATATGTTTTCTAGAGAAGAGATATCAGCCATCCACCATCCACCATGCAGAACACCATGGTAATGGCGGGCAGGGGTCCTACGAGGCTCGAGTCAAAGGGAAAGTTGGAGGCAGGGTACTACTTCTTGCCAAATTGGTCAGCGCTTAAAGCGCACAAATATCAAATTGGTCAGCGCTTTTAAGTCCAAAAAGCGCAAAAACTGCGCGCTGCGCCCAAAACAATGGCGCGAAACGCGCAGAGGGGCTCAAAAAGGCAGCCCGGCACCGCGCTGCCGCGCGCGCTTAGTAGCACCTTAGTTGGAGAAGGCGAGAGAGATTACAAAAATAAGTGTTTGTGGATGTTTCCTAGGCAATCTGGTTCCACACCATGTGCGTATGTGTGTGTGTGCTGGTGTGTGAGTGTGTGTGTGTGTGTGCTGGTGTGTGTGAGTGTGTGTGTGTGACAAAGGGACAACTGATCACAAAAATAAGTGCTTGAGGATATTGCCAAGGCAATCTGGTTCCACACCATGTATATGCTGATGCTGGTGCTTGTGAGTGTGTGTGTGTGCTGGTGCGTGTGAGTGTGTGTGTGTGTGTGTGAGAAAGGGACAACTGATTATAAGTGCTTGTGGATGTTGCCTAGGCAATCTGGTTCCACACCCTGTGTGTATGTGTGTGTGTGCTGGTGCGTGTGAGTGTGTGTGTGAGAGAAAGGGACAACTGATAACATAAGGTAATCATCATTATCAGGGATTGTTATTCCACTTTATATAGTGATCGCTAGTTTTGAGCCCGTTTTGGCGAAATTATCGCTATCAAATGTAAAAGCAAAAACATTTGTTTTTAACTCACTTAAATAGCACTACAAAGGTATGTAAGGCTATACAAGCTGTACAGAGCTATATAAGACTGTCCCTGGAGGAGGCCTTAAACCATGAAGCTATAAAAAACCTTTCAGATTTGAAACTTTCAGATTTGAAACTAAAAGCTCTGTGGTACATCATCATTATGTACAGGGACCCTCGACCCGGTAGACTCCAGGCAGCCTCAACACCTTTTGCCCATAGCCGTTCAATACTTCCCTTCCCGAAAACCAAAAAGCTAGAAAAAACCCACTTTCAGGTTTGAAACTAAAAGCTCTGTGGTACATCATCACTATCCACCTTTTCCATCATCATTACACACCTTTTGCCCATAGCCGATCAGTACTTCCCTTCCCGAAAACCAAAAAGCTAGACAAATAACACTTTCAGGTTTGAAACCAAAAGCTCTGTGGTACATCATCATTATCCACCTTTTACATCATCATTACACACCTTTTACCCATAGCCGTTCAGAACTTCCCTTCCCGAAAATCAAAAAGCTAGAAAAAACCCACTTTCAGGTTTGAAACCAAAAGCAGTCATCATTCTGTGCACATGCATGCAAGTGGGAGGGTTTGCTCAATCTCACGTCCTGTGGCAGCTAGTAATAAGTTTCATTCTAACAAAAAGCAGCAACTATTGTTGTCAAATGGACATCACCAGGCTGAAGTAAAACCATTTGACACACATATCCCCGCCCCCACCCCACACCCCCCAAATAGCACTCACCAGGAGCATAGAAGTACGGGCGCCCCCCATCCCCCCACACACGCCACCACCACACACACACACCACCACCACCACACACATATCCCCGCCCCCCAGCACACACACACAAACTAATACTCACCAGGAGCATAGAAGTAAGGGCGGTCCAACAACCCCCCCCCCCCCCCCCCCCCGCACACACACACACACAAACTAACACACCACCACCACACACACATATCCCCGCCCCCAGCACACACACACAAACTAACACTCACCAGGAGCATAGAAGTAAGGGCAGTCCAACATCCCCCCCCCCTCCACGCAACACACACACACACACCCCCACACACACACACACCACACACACAATATCCCCGCTCCCAGCACACACACACAAAACTACACACTCACCAGGAGCATAGAAGTAAGGGCGTCCAACATCCCCCCCCCCCCCCCACCCCCCCCCCCTTCACACACACAAACTCACACACTCCCACATATCCCCGCCCCCCACCACACACACACACAAATAACACTGACCCAGGAGCATAGAAGTAAGGGCGCGTCCATCATCCCCCAACCCCCCCCCCCCCCCCCCCCCACCCCCCCCCCCCCCCCCCCCCCCTGCACACACACACAACACACACTCAATATCCCCGACCCCCACACACAAACACACAACAAACAACACTGACCAGGAAAGCATTAGAAAGTAAGGGCGGTCCAACAGCCCCCCCACCACCACCACCACACACACCACACACACACATCCCCCGCCCCCCACCACACACACACAAACTAACACTGACCAGGAGCATAGAAGTAAGGGCGGTCCAACATCCCCATCACACACACACACACAGACATATCCCCGCCCCCCACCACACACACACACAAACGAACACTGACCAGGAGAATAGAAGTAAGGGCGGTCCAACATCCCCCCCCCCCCCCCCCCCAACCACACACACACACACACACACACAAACACATATCCCCGCCCCCCACCACACACACCCCAAATAGCACTCACCAGGAGCATAGAAGTACGGGCGGTCCAACATCGCCCCCCCACCCCACAAACCCACATATCCCCGCCCCCCGCCCCACACACACCAAATAGCACCCACCAGGAGCATAAAAGTACAGGCGCTCCCCCCCACCCACCCCCACCCACCCACCCACACACATCCCCGCCCACCACCACACACACACACAAACTAACACTCACCAGGAGCATAGAAGTACGGGCGGTCCAACATCACCCAATCTCTGCCCAGCATCAGCTGGCTGCCAAACAGCTTTGCTCGACCCACCAGGGTTGGGGGCAAAACCTGCATCGCAGTAAGAGTGATAACAGTGACATAGCAGTAGCAGTAACAGTAACAGTGGAGTACAGTATGATATGCCAAATAACATATAAATAATGGCTGATCCAACATCACCCAATCTCTGCCCAGCATCAGCTGGCTGCCAAACAACTTTGCTCGACCCACCAGGGTTGGGGGCAAAACCTGCATTGCAGTAACAGTGATAACAGTGATAACAGTGATAACTGTGATAACAGTGATAACAGTGATAACTGTGATAACAGCGATAACAGTGATAACAGTGACATAGCAGTAGCAGTAACATTAACAGTGGAGTACAGTATTATATTCCAAACAACATAAAAAGAACCGCTAATCCAGCATTGCCCACTTCCTGCCCAGTATCAGCAGCCTGCCAAACAACTTCGCTCGACCCACCAAGGTTGGGGGCAAAACCTGCATCGCAGCAACAGTAACAGTAACAGTGGAGTACAGTATCATATGTCAAATGGCATATAAATAATGGCTGATCCAACATCCCTCAATCTCTGCCCAGCATCAGCTGCCTGCCAAACAGCTTCGCGCGACCCACCAAGGTTGGGGGCAAAACCTGCATTGCAGTAACAGCAACAGTAACAGTGGAGTTTAGTATGATATGCTAAATAAAACATAATACACAATGGCTGATCCAACATCACCCAATCCCTGCCCAGCATCGGCTGGCTGCCACACAACTTCGCGCGACCCACCAAGGTTGGGGGCAAAACCTGCATTGCAGTAACAGCAACCGTAACAGTTGAGTATAGTATGATATGCCAAATAACACATGATGCATCATGGCTGATCCAACATCATCCAATCCCTGCCCAGCATCAGCTGGCTGCCAAACAACTTCGCGCGACCCACCAGGGTTGGGGGCGAAACCTGTATTGCAGTAACAGTAACAGTGGAGTATTGTGCAAGACGCCAAATAACATATAAATAATGGCTGGTCCAACAGTGCCCTCTCTCTACCCACCAAGGCTGGGGGAAAAACCTGCATCGCAGTAACAGTAACAGTAACATTGGAGTACGGTATTATATGCCAAACAACATAAAAAGAATCGCTAATCCAGCATTGCCCACTTCCTGCCCAGTATCAGCAGCCTGCCAAACAAAACTTTGCTTGACCCACCAAGGTTGGGGGCAAACCCTGCATTGCAGTAACAGTAACACTATGATAAGCCAAATAACATAACATATGAATCATGGCTGATTCAATATTGTCCAAACTCTGCGCAGCATCAGCTGGCTGCCAAACAGCTTCGCGCGACCCACCAAGGTTGGGGGCAAAACCTGCATTGCAGTAACAGTAACAGTAACAGTTGAGTATAGTATGATATGCCAAATAACACATGATGCATCATGGCTGATCCAACATCACCCAATCTCTGAGCTTTGCTCTGCCCACAATTGGTGGGAGCAAAGCCTGCATTGTCAGCGTGTACTACTAGGACACGAGCGCATCATCGGCATCTGATTCAGATCCCGATGATGCGCTCGTGTCCTAGTAGTACACGCTGACTTGCACAGACCAGTGGAGGGAGGAGTTGGCTACAGCGTTGCTCGACCCACCAAGGTTGGGGGCAAAAGCTGCATTGCAAAACCTGCATTATCATTATTCTTATTCTTATTCTTATTCTTATTAATAATATTACAATGACGTCAACAACAATGATGATGATGATGATGATCATCATCATCATCATTATCATTATTTGATTTCACTTCCTGATGTCCAACCTGGTACAGGGACAGCTTCTGCGTGTCTTTGGACATGTCTCCCTGCGCTCTTCTCATGTCCGTGAAAATCCTCATTGTTAAAATTGAAGTCCCATTGTAATTTTATCATTATTATTACTATAATTATTATGAAATACATACATGTTTATGTTGCTATTTGCTTCCTTGTGGCCTACCTGATACAGGGACACCTTCTGCGTGTCTTTGGACATGTCTCCCTGCGCACTACTCATGTCTGTGTATGTCTTCATCGTGATGTTTTTAGTATTCTCATCATTATCATAACTACAATTGTGACTATAGCTAGCTCCGGCTTACGCTATGGTGTCCTTAACTTCACGTCCTGTGAGTAACGGTATTACACGGATGTAACAATTTCAATTTCAATTTAACTACAATTAATATACCGGTATAAACTCTTTCAGTGAAATACAATGGTCTAGTGGTAGACCAGATCGCTTAAGAATGAAGAGTCGGGGTTCGACTCCCCCTTCGGTCGCTCTTGGCGTTGCAGGTCGTCGTCAACCGCGATGGTAGCTTGTCCAGTTGAGGTAGGAGACCGCTCCCCACCCGCGTACGACGGGCTCCCCTAACACCACGCCCCACCAGGCGGTATCATTACCTTTTGTACCGGTATAAGCCGGTACATGTTTATGTTGCTATTTTCCTCCGCATGTCCTACCTGGTACAGGGACAGCTTCTGCGTGTCTTTGGACATGTCTCCCTGCGCTCTTCTCATGTCCGTGAAAATCCTCATCGTTAAAATTGAAGTCCCATTGTAATGATTATCATTATTATTGCTACAATTATTATGATATACATACATGTTTATGTTGCTATTTCCCTCCGCATATCCTACCTGATACAGGGACACCTTCTGCGTGTCTTTGGACATGTCTCCCTGCGCACTACTCATGTCTGTGAATGTCTTCATCGTGATGTTTTTAGTATTCTCATCATTATCATAACTACAATTGTGACTATAGCTAGCTCCGGCTTACGCTACGGTGTCCTTAACATGTCTCCCTGCGCTCTACCCATGTCCGTGAACATCCTCATCGTGAATAAATAAACAAATACAGGAATACATAAATAGTACGCCTTATTATGAGGGGTGAGGTTGAGGGGGCCAGCCCGATTGCTTGCACTGGGGCCAACCAGCAAATAGTGTATATTATTATCATTATTATCATTATTATTAATATTATCATTATCATAAGTATCATTATTATTATTATTACAATAATTATGATATTTATATGTTTCTGTTGCTATTTGCTTCCTTGTGGCCTACCTGACACAGGGACAGCTTCTGTGTGTCTTTGGAGTTGTCTCCCTGCCCTCTTCTCATGTTTGTGAACATCTTCATCGTGAAGTTGTTAGTATTACTATCATAACTATCAGTTTTGTTACTACAAGTATTATGATACTGGTATATACATGTTGCTGTTGCTATTTGCTTCCTTATGTCCTACCTGATACAGGGACAGCTTCTGCGCATCTTTGGAGTTGTCTCCCTGCCCTCTTCTCATGCTCGTGAACATCCTCATCGTGCGAATTTCAGTATTATTACTATTACTATCAGTATCGTTACTACATTTATTATGATGTATACATGCTTCTGTTGCTATTTGCTTTTTGTACGGCCTACCTGATACAGGGACAGCTTCTGTGTGTCTTTGGGGTTGTCTCCCTGCGCCCTTCTCATGCCCGTAAACATCCTCATCGTGCGAATTTCATTATTATTACTATTACTATCAGTATCGTTACTACAATTGTTATGATATATACATGTTTCTGTTGCCGTTTGCTTTTGTACGGCCTACCTGATACAGGGACAGCTTCTGTGTGTCTTTGGAGTTGTCTCCCTGCCCTCTTCTGATGTCCGTGAACATCTTCATCATGAATTTGTATTATTATCATTACCATTATCATTATCAGTACTACAATGAAATATATATACATCCATGCTATTGTTGCTGTTTACTTCCTTATGGCCTACCTGATACAGGGACAGCTTCTGCGTGTCTTTGGAGTTGTCTACATGCGCTCTTATCATGTTTGTGAACATCTTCATCGTGAAAAGATGGGTCAGCTTGGGGGGATTTCTGCTCTTGCCCCCCCCCGGGAGGAGTGAGGTCAAGCATTGTGAAGCTCCCTTGGCAGAGGGCTTGCTCTCGCCATCCTCACAGTCACCGTCAGGCTTTGGTTCCCCTGCAGGTTTGCGCATTAAGTGGGTCGGTTAAGTGGGTAGATTAAGTGGGTAGGTAAAGGGTGAGTATCTTCATCCATTCCCTTCTTGCCCCCCCCCCCCCCCCCCCCCCCCCCCTGCTCTCGCCATCCTAACAGTTACTGTCAGGCTTTGGTTCCCCTGCAGCTTTGCGCATTAAGTTGGTCGGTTAAGTGGGTCGGTTAAGTGGGTCAGTTAAGTGGGTCGGTTAAGTGGGTTGGTTAAGTGGGTCGGTTGAGTGGGTCGGTTAAGTGGGTCGGTTAAGTGGGTCAGTTAATTGGGTCGGTTAAGTGGGTCGGTTAAGTGGGGTCGGTTGAAAGTGGTCGGTAAGGGGGTCGGTTAAGTGGGGTCGGTTGAGTGGGTCGGATTGAGTGGTGTTCGGTTAAGTGGGTCGGTTGAGTGGGTCGGTTAAGTGGGTCGGTTGAGTGGGTCGGTTGAGTGGGTCGGTTAAGTGGGTCGGTTAAGTGGGTCGGTTGAGTGGGTCGGTTAAGTGGGTCGGTTAAGTGGGTCGGTTAAGTGGGTCGGTTAAGTGGG
Source organism: Chlamydomonas sp. ICE-L (assembly GCA_013435795.1). Classification (NCBI taxonomy): domain Eukaryota; kingdom Viridiplantae; phylum Chlorophyta; class Chlorophyceae; order Chlamydomonadales; family Chlamydomonadaceae; genus Chlamydomonas; species Chlamydomonas sp. ICE-L. The sequence goes on from JACBWV010000722.1 coordinate 212,053, forward strand.
TCGGTTGAGTGGGTCGGTTAAGTGGGCCGGTTGAGTGGGTCGGTTAAGTGGGTCGGTTAAGTGGGTCGGTTAAGTGGGTCGGTTAAGTGGGTCGGTTAAGTGGGTCGGTTGAGTGGGTCGGTCAAGTGGGTCGGTTAAGTGGGTCGGTTGAGTGGGTCGGTTAAGTGGGTCGGTTAAGTGGGTCGGTTAAGTGGTTCGGCTAATGGTGAATGTCTTTGTGTGCATGGTTGTTGTGTTCATGGGTGTTGTGAGGATGGGTGTTGTGTGCATGTCGGTTGTGTTCATGGGTGTTGTGTGCATGGGTGTTGTGTGCTTGGGTGTTGTGTGCATGGGTGTTGTGTGCATGTGGGTTGTGTGCATGGGTGTTGTGAAGATGGGTGTTGTGTGCATGGGTGTTGTGTGCATGGGTGTTGTGTGCATGTGGGTTGTGTGCATGGGTGTTGTGAGGATGTGTGTTGTCTGCATGTGTGTTGTGTGCATGGGTGTTGTGTGCATGGGTGTTGTGTGCATGTTGCTTGTGTGCATGTGTGTTGTGTGCATTCGAGTTGTGTGCATGGGTGTCGTGTGCATGGGTGGGTAGGTTAAGGGTGAGTGTCTTTGTCCGTTCACTTCCGCCCCCCCCCCCCCCCCCCCCGCTCTCGCCATCCTCACAGGCTTGGTTTCTCCTGCAGGTGTGCGCATGGGTATTGTGTGTTGTGTGCATGGGTGTTGTGTGCCTCGGTGGGTAGGTTAAGGGTAAGTGTCTTAGTCCGCTCTCTTCTTGCTCCCCTCCCACCTCACCCCTTTACCCCTTTACCCCCCCCCAAACACACACACACACACACACCATGTTGAAAAACGAGGTCAAGAAGAGCCCATCTCCCTTGGCAGAGGGCTTGCTCTCGCCACACCCACAGTCACTTCACAATTTGGTTCTCTTGGGGTTGCGTGCATGTGGCAAGTTCAAGGGTGAGTAAATTTGACTGCCCCCCCCCCCCCCCCCCCCCCACCCCCACCCCTTCCCCTCCCCCCCCACCCACCCACCCACCATGACACACACACACACACACCCCTACTACACACACCTTTCCCTCTCCCTCCCCCCCCCCCCCCCCCCCCCGCAATCACCTGAATCCTCTGCCTGCAAGGCCATGCTGGGCAGCCGCATCGACATCAAATTGCAGAAAGGGACAGGCCACTCTGGATTCAAGCCCCCCACACACACACCTCCCCTCTCCCCCCTTCCCCCCTCTCTATTCACCCCACACACACACACCTCAACACACTTCCCCCTTCCCTCCCCCCCCCCCCCCCCCCCCCCCCCACACACACACACACCACCCAGTCACCTGAATCCTCTGCCTGCAAGGCAATGCTGGGCAGCCGCATCGACATCAAATTGCCGAAAGGGGACACGCCACTCTAGATTCAAGCCCCACCCCACACACCTCCCCTCTTCCCCCTTCCCCCCACTAATCCCCCTCTCTATTCACCCCCTACACACACACCACACACACACCAACACCTCTCCCTACCCACCCACCCCCCACCCACCCACCCCCTCTCCCCCCCAACCAGTCACCTGAATTGTCTGCCTGCAAGGCAACGCTGGGCAGCCGCATCGACATCAAATTGCAGAAAGGGACACGCCACTCTGGACTCAAGCCGCCGCTCAAGTCGCAGCCCTGGAGGGGCCCCTGTGTGTGGTCTTGATTGGGGTCAGACACCTGGGGGCCCTTTGGAATCGAGCCTGGTTTAAGGTCTTGATTGGGGACAGGCACCTGGGAGTCCATAAGAGTCGAGCCCGGGCTCTTCAAAAGCACTCCTTCAAACACTTCACTAGGGCAGTGCACGTATTTACCCATGTCAAGGAGGACGGCTTCGTTTTGACTCCGCTGGCCACGCCTGGTCAAGGTTGTGGATGTGTCGATTGTTGCTTTGATTTGATTTGATTCGAGATGTGGGACTGGGTGTGGGTGTGGGTGGTTAGGGGTGGAGTGGGGTGGGCAGTGCACGTATTTACCCATGTCAAGGAGTAATGCTCCTTGACATGGGTAAACTCACATACACCCAAATAAATATCTAGACACCCACACACCTGAAGACTGAAGCACATCGGCTCCATAGGCTCCTGTGCTTGTTCTGTTCAGTGTCACCCGCCGTCCCAACGTCCTCCATGCTATCCTTGCCAACAAAACGTACCTCACCCACCTAGAACCCCTCCCACACCCCACCCACCACACACACACACACCAACACACGCACACACACAAACAAATACCCACCCACTTACACCCACCCAAACACACGCACACTCTTGGACCCCCACCCACCCAAACACACACACACACACTTGGATCCCCCCATCCCACCCCACCCCACCCCACCCACTAAAACACACACACATACCTGAAGACTCTAGCACATCGGCTCCATAGGCTTCTGTGCTTGTTCTGTTCAGTGTCACCCGCTGTCCCAACATCTTCCATGCTATCCTTGATTCGTTCAAATGTGCGCTGCTCCAACAGGATTTGACCGCCATTGCTGATGGAACAGACCACTGCCAAGGGAGGAGGGGGAGTAGTTGTGTTATGTTGGAATGATTCATGGGGTGTGGGGTGTGTAGGGTGTAGGGTGTGGGGTGTGGAAATGTTCACTGTTCCAACAGGATTTGACCGCCATTGCTGATGGAACAGACCACTGCCAAGGGAGCAGGGGGAGTAGTTGTGTTATGTTGTGTTGATCCGTGGGGTGTGGGGTGTGGAGGGTGTGCGCTGTTCCAACAGGATTTGACCGCCATGGCTGATGGAACAGAACACTGCCAAGAAAAGGAGGGGATGCAGTTGTGTTATGTTGTTCTGGGATGATCCGTGGGGTGTGGGGTGTGGGATGGGGTGTGTGTGAGGTGTGGGATGGGGTGTGGAGGGTGTGAGGTGCAGGGTGTGGGATGGGGGTTTGGGGGGTGTGGGATGGTGTGTGTGTGAGGTGTGGGGTGTGGGATGGGGTGTGTGGGAGGTGTGGGGTGTGGAGGGTGTGAGGTGCAGGGTGTGGGGTGTTAATCCTCTCTTAAAATTCAAAAACAATCAATTCAATCATAATCCACGCCAACATTTTGTATGCTCCATGACGGCCCCGTCTTGCACGAGGGGTTGCCCCTCTCTAAGCAGCCGGTGGACACGCCCATGAGGATGGTCTCTTGTTTGTTGAGTGTGCAGTTGCACTTCAAAATTCAAAATTCAAAATTCAAAATTTCGTAATTTGATCATAATCCGCACTTACTTATAGCATGCTCCATGACGGCCCCGTCTTGGACAAGGGAGCCCCTCTCTAAGTAGCCGGTGGACACGCCCATGCGCACAGTGAGGCCTGAAAACAGCTGAGAGGAGCCGTTGCTGTGTGAAGCGAGTCTGGACGACCCAGCTGGACGTGAATCCTTGCTATATTCGCCATTCATCAGAGCGTTCCTCATACCCAAACTGCTAGGGAGGTTGTGGCTGGCGGCTGTAGTGCTAGGGAGCTTGTGACTGGCGGCTGTGGTGCTGGGGAGCTTGTGACTGGCGGCTGTAGTGCTGGGGAGGTTTTGCCTGGCGGCTGTAGTGCTGGGGAGGTTGTGGCTGGTGGCTGTAGTGCTAGGGAGCTTGTGACTGGCGGCTGTAGTGCTGGGGAGGTTGTGGCTGGTGGCTGTAGTTCTGGGGAGCATGTGCAAGCTGGGGGCTGTAGTTCTGGGGAGCGTGTGCATGCTGGCTGAAGGGATGGCGTCATGGGCCGGCAGGTGGTGGTCGCTGCGAGCCCTCCCCAAGTTGGAGGTGGCTGGCATGCGGCTGCTGCCGGTTCCGTTGGGGTTGCCGCGTAGATGGTGGATGGGGTTGGTGGGGTTGGTGGGGGTTGGTCAGTTTGGCTTGGTTAGGTGAGTTTCGTGGGGTTTGGTGGGTTTGGTGGGGGTTGGTCAGTTTGGCTTGGTTAGTTGAGTTTCGTAGGGGTTGGTGGGTTTGGGTTTAATGGCTGCTGCCGGTTCTGTTGGGGTTGCCGCGTAGATGGTGGCTGGGGTTGGCTGGTTTGGTGGGGGATGGTCAGTTTGGCTTGGTTAGGTGGGTCTGGTGGGGGTTGGTGCGTTTGGCTTGGTTTGGTGGGTCTGGTGGGGTTTGGTGGGTTTGGCTTGGTTTGGTGGGTTTGGTGGCTGCTGCTGGTTCTGTTGGGTTTGCAGCGTAGATGGTGGCTGGGGTTGGTGAGGTTGGTGGGGATTGGTCGGTTTGGCTTGGTTAGATGGGTTTGGTGGGGGTTGGTTGGTTTGGCTTGGTTTGGTGGGTTTGGTCGGTTTAGCTTGGTTTGGTGGGTTTGGTGGCTGCTGATGGTTCCGTTGGGTTTGCAGCGTAGATGGTGGCTTGGGTTGGTTGGGTTGGTGGGGGTTGGTCGGTTTGGCTTGGTTAGGTGGGTCTGGTGGGGGTTGGTTGGTTTGGCCTGGTTTGGTGGGTTTGGTCAGTTTAGCTTGGTTTGGTGGTTTTGGTGGTTTTGGGTTTGGTGGGTTTGGTGGCTGCTGCTGGTTCCGTTGGGGTTGCCGCGTAGATGGTGGCTGGGGTTGGTCGGTTTGGCTTGGTCAGGTGGGTATGTTGGGGGTTGGTTGGTTTGGCTTAAATTGGTGGGTTTGGTCGGTTTAGCTTGGTTTGGTGGGTTTGGTGGCTGCTGCTGGTTCTGTTGGGGTTGCCGCGTAGATGGTGGCTGGGGTTGGTGGGGTTGGTGGGGGTTTGTCGGTTTGATGCGTTTGGGGTGGTTTGGTGTTTGCTGTTGTGGTTTTGGGGTGGTTTGGTGTTTGGTGGTGTTGGTTTTGGGTGGGGTGGTGTTTGGTGGTATTTGGTGGTGTTGATTTTGGGTGGTGTTGGGTGGTGTTGGGGTGGGGTGGGGTTGCCTCGTACCTGGGGCGACCAGCGGGATACAGCTTGATGGGCTGTCATGGAGCTTTGTTGGGTGGTGTTGGGTGGTATTAGTTTGGGGTGGTGTAGGTTTGGGGAGGTGTTGTGTGGTGTTGGGGTGGGGTGGGTTTGCCTCGTACCTGGAGCTTTGTTGGTGGTGTTGGGTTGGGTTGGGGTGGTGTTTGTTGGTGTCGGTTGAGTTGGTGCTAGGTGGTGTTGGGTTAGAGTGGGGATGCCTCGTACCTGAAGCGACCAGCGGGATGCAGCTTGTTGGGCGGCCCTTGAGCTCTGTTGGGTTGTGTTTGGGGGTGTTAGTTTGGGGTGGGGTGGTGTTTGGTGGTGTTGGGTTAGGGTAGGGATACCTCGTACCTGGGATGACCAGCGGGATGTAGCTTGATGGGCTGCCCTTCAGCTCTGTTGGGTGGTGTTTGGTGGCGCTAGTTTGGGGTGGGGTGGTGTTTGGGGGTGTTGGGTTGGGTTGGGGATGCTTCGTACCTAGGGCGACCAGCGGGATGCAGCTTGATGGGCTGCCACTGAGCTCTGCTGACCTTCTCCGGTGATGTTGAGAAGTTTGCAGCTGCTGAGTGCTGCGGCTGTTGTTCCTGAGTGCTAGCTGAACATTGCTGCTGCTGCTGCTGCTGTCTGCCTGATATTTGCTGTTGCTGATTGCCAGCTGAAGTTTGCTGCTGCTGCTGATTGCTAGCCGAAGTATGCTCCTGCTGCTGATTGCTAGCTGCTGAGTGCGGTGGTGAATGGGATGTATTTGTGAATGGCGTGTGTGTTCCTCCATTTGGTGTGTGTGAGGCTCCATTGTGCATGTTGGCGGGTAGGGGTGGTAAGGACTGTTGGTCCTGGTAAGCGGAGTCTGGCATTTGCTGCTGTGTTGGGTGGTGCGTGCCTTGCTGCTGTCCTGGTGGGGTGATAGGGGAGGACCTGGAGGCGGTGTTTGCGCCATGCCCTGAACGCCCATGCGTGGGGTGTGAGGCTCTATTGTGCAGGAGGGCAGGTAAGGGTGTTAAGGACTGTTGGTCCTGGTAAGCGGAGTCTGGCACTTGCTGCTGTGTGGGGTGGTGAGTGCCTTGCTGCTGTCCTGGTGGGTTGATAGGGGAGGACCTGGAGGCGGTGTTTGCGCCATGCCCAGAGTGCCCAGCCAGCAGCCCGTTGGCTGAGGCGAACCCATTGCCTAATGAGGCATGTGCACTGCCCGAGGCAAAGGAGCCTGGGCTGTGGGTGGTGGTGGTGCTTGCGGGATTCATCCCCCCCTCAGGGTCTGTGCTGGCTGAGGCGCCCCCTGCGTGGGAGCAGGCAGCCTCGAAGTCTGAAGATCCGTGATCTGTGAAGAGCGCTGATTTCTTGGTTTGGCTGCCCAGGACTGGGGGAGGGGGGGGGGGGGGGGGGGGGGGGGGGGGGGGGGGGGGGGGGGGGAGAGGACGGGAGGGTATTTAGAGGAAGGGTGGACAGCGCCTTGGTGGGTGGGTGGGTGGGTGGGTGGCTGGCTGGGTGGGTGGCTGGGTGGGAGCAGGCAGCCTCGAAGTCTGAACATCCATGATCTGTGAAGAGCGTTGATTTATTTGTTCGACTGCCCAGGACTGGGGAGGGGGAGAGGACAGGAGGGCGCTTAGAGATTGGGTGGACAGCGGCTTGGTGGGTGCGTTGGTGGGTGGGTGAGTGGGTGGGTCAGTTATTGGGTGGGTGCAGGCAGCCTCAACGTATGTTGACCCCTCAGTGAAGGCCGTCAAATTCTTGGTTCAACTGCTCAATATTGGGGAGGGAGAGAAGATGGGAGAGCGTTATGAGGTTAGGTGGAAACTTGGTTGATGGGAAGTGCCTCCCCCCCCCCCCCCTCCCCCCTCCCCCTCTACCACCCCACCCTTCAACCCCCCTCTCCCCCCCCCCCCCCCCCCCCTCTTCCTCTTTCTATCCCCTTCCCTCCCCCTCTTCCTCTTTCTATCCCCCTCCCTCCCCCTTCTCCCTCCCCCTCTTCCTCGTTCATCCTTCCAGTCCCTCTCCCTACCCCTCTTCCTCTTTCTATCCCCCTCTCCCTTCTCCCTCCGCCTCCCCTTCCTGCTCTTTTAACCCCCCTCTCCCTCCCCCTATTCCTCTTTCTATCCCCCTCCCTCCCCCTTCTCCCTCCCCTTCTTCCTCGTCCACCCCCCCAGTCCCTCTCCCTCCCCCTCTTCCTCTATCTATCCCCTCTCCCTTCTCCCTCTGCCACTCCATCCTGCCCTTTCAACTCCCCCCTCTCTCCCTCTCTTCCTCTTTCTATCCCCATCTCCCTTCTCCCTCTGCCACCTCATCCTGCCCTTTCAAATCCCCTCTCCCTCTTCCTCTTCCTCTTTCTATCCCCCTTCCTCCCCCTGCTCCCTCCCTTTCTTCCTCATTCACCCCCCCAGTCCCTCTCCCTCCCCCTCTTCCTCTATCTATCCCCCTCGCCCTTCTCCCTCAGCCACCCCATCCTGCCCTTTCAACTCCCCTCTCCCTCCCCCTCTTCCTTTTCTATCCCCCTCCCTCCCCCTCTTCCTCTTTCCCCCCCCCAGTCCCCCCCCCCTCCTCTTCTTCCTCTTTATATCCCCCTCCCTACCCCTTCTCCCTCTGCCACCCCATTCTCCCCTTTCGACCCTCCCCTTTTCCCTATCCCCTTCCTTCCCAAAATATGTATCACATCTACAGAAGATTGTAGTGCCACCACCAGTCTTCCCTGTCTGTTGAGAACCAGGCCACATGGCCCTTTTAGTCGAGCTTAGGGTGTCCCCTCTCCCCCTCTGCCATCCACTCCCCCTTCCCCCTCCTTCTTTCCCCTCCCATCACTCACATCTAGAGACGACTGCAGTACCACCACCAGCCTTTCCTGTCTGTTGAGAACCAGGCCAAACCGTCCTGCAGGTCAAGATTGGGGAGGGTCCCCTGTTGACCCCTATCCCCCTCTGCCATCCACTCCCCCTTCCCCCTCCTTCTTTCCCCTCCTTCTTTCCCCTCCCATCACTCACATCTAGAGACGACTGCAGTACCACCACCAGCCTTTCCTGTCTGTTGAGAACCAGGCCACACCGTCCTGCAGGTCGAGATTGGGGAGGGTCCCCTGTTGACCCCTATCCCCCTCTGCCATCCACTCCCCCTTCCCCCTCCTTCTTTCCTCTCCTTCTTTCCCCTCCCATCACTCACATCTAGAGACGACTGCAGTACCACCACCAGCCTTTCCTGTCTGTTGAGAACCAGGCCACACCGCCCTTCAGGTCGAGATTGGGGAGGGTCCCCTGTTGACCCCCCTCCCCCTTTGCCGCCCTTTACCCTTTCCCCTCCCGTCTCACACCTTCCCCTCCCATCACGCACATCTACAGAAGATAGCAGTACCACCACCTGTCTTCCCTGTTTGTTGAGACCCCGGTCACACAGCCTTTTTAGTTGGGATTGGGGCGGACCCCCCCCCCCCCCCCCTCCTCCCTTCCCCTCCCATCACTCACATCGAGACGGGGGGCCAGAGCCTCCACCGTGCTCTCCTGCTTGTTGTGAACCAGGCCACACCGCCTTTTCAGTCAAGCTTGGGGCGTGTCCCCTGTTGACCCCCCTTCCGCTGTGCCGCCCCCTCCACTTTCCCCCTCCCCCTCCTGTTGACCCCCCTCCCACTCTGCCGCCCCCTCCCCTTTCCCCCTCCCCCCTTCCCTTCCCCTCTCCGCACTCACATCTAGAGAAGATAGCAGTACCACCACCTGCCTTCCCTGTTTGTTTAGAGCCCGGCCACACGGCCTTTTTAGTCAAGCATGGGGCTGGTCCCCCGTTGACCCCCGTCCTCTTCTAACACCCCCTCCACCTTCCACTCCCATCACTCCTGTCTAGGTAAGACTCCCCCTTCCCCTCACATCACTTACATCAAGAGAAGATTGCAGTACCACCACCAGTCTTCCTTATTTGTTGAGAACCAGGCCACATGGCACTTATATGTTAGGTTGGGGCGGGTCCCCTGTTGACCCCCCTCCCCCTCCCCCTCCCCCTTCCCCTTCCCCTTCCCCTTCCCCTCCCATCACTCACATCTAGAGAAGATTGTAGTACCGCCACCAGTCTTCCTTATTTGTTGAGAACCAGGCCACCTGGCACTTATATTTTAGGTTGGGGCGGGTCCCCTGTTGACCCCCCTCCCCCTTCCCCTTCCCTTCTCCTTCCCCTTCCCCTTCCCCTTCCCCTTCCCCTTCCCCTTCCCCTCCCATCACTCACATCTAGAGAAGATTGTAGTACCGCCACCAGTCTTCCTTATTTGTTGAGAACCAGGCCACATGGCACTTATATTTTAGGTTGGGGCGGGTCCCTTGTTGACCCCCCTCCCCCTTCCCTTCCCCTTCCCCTTCCCCTTCCCCTTCCCCTCCCATCACTCACATCTAGAGAAGATTGCAGTACCACCACCGGTCTTTCCTGTCTGTTGAGAGCCCGGCCACGCCGCCCTTGTAGCCAAGCTTGGGACGGCTCCCCCGTTGATCCAAAGTGGCCAGTTGGTTTCCATTAGTTGAGTTTGGAATTGGACACAGAACTTGACAGCATCCAATGCGTCCTGGTAGTGGGTGGGTTGGTGGTGGGTGGGTGGGTTGGTAGTCGGTGGGTGGGTGTGACTTGAGTTTGGAATTTGACGCAGAACTTGACAGCATCCAATGCGTCCTGGCAGTGGGTGGGTGGGTGGGTGGGTTGGTAGTGGATGCGCTTTAGTGTTCACGGTTGCTGTCAACCGCCATGGTAGCTTTGAATAGGTAAAGTAGCTGCCCAAAGTTCCTAACCAAAACCAAAACCATACACCTTAACCCAAACCAAAACCATACACCTTAACCAAAACCAAAACCTAACACCTTAACCCAAACCAATGAGACGCACATGCAACACTAGACGGTATGAATCTTTCTCCACTTTCATGGAATATAAAGGAAACGTTAGCCCACTTACTCTTCAAAGTGCAGCCTGGTGTGTGTGGGGGTCACCTAACAATAGCACAAGCAACTCACAAACGTGACTCACATGCAACACTAGACGGTATGAATCTTTCTCCACTTTCATGGAATATAAAGGAAACGTTACCCCACTTACTCTTCAAAGTGCAGCCTGGTGTGTGTGGGGGTCACCTAACAATAGCACAAGCAACTCACAAACGTGACTCACATGCAACACTAGACGGTATACGTATTCCTCCCTATTCACAGAATATGGAGGAAACATAAGCCCACTTACTCTTGCGAAGTGCAGCCTGGTGTGAGTGAGGGCCAGATAACAAAAGCACAAGCAACTCACAAACGTGACTCACATGTACCACTAGACGGTATGAATCTTTCTCCACTTTCATGGAATATAAAGGAAACGTTAGCCCACTTCCTCTTGCCAAGTGCAGCTTGGTGTGAGTGAGGCAAATACGATTGTAATATAAGCAACACACCAGGCCACCAACCACCTTATATCCTCCAACCACCTAATCCCCACCAACCACCCCCTGTCTACACGTATCATCAAGCATACAAGTCCTATGCAGCGCCGCAAGCGACCCGGAAAATTGGCGGAGTATGTTGGCAACGGAACGAAAGGTGGCAACGATGGAGCTGACCGAAGCGAGTTAGTTACGCGACTGTTGACTGACGTGCCAGGCTTCAATTTTTCGGTCGGACGGACAAATGTGTAAACATGGGGGCTCCCGCCCCCTTGAAGAGAGGGCTCCGCCAGGAAGCAACCCCCAAAGAGACTCACATGCAACACTAGACGGTATACGTATTCCTCCCTATTCACAGAATATGGAGGAAACATAAGTCCACTTACTCTTGCGAAGTGCAGCCTGGTGTGAGTGAGGGCCAGATAACAAAAGCACAAGCAACTCACAAACGTGACTCACATGTACCACTAGACAGTATGAATCTTTCTCCACTTTCATGGAATATAAAGGAAACGTTAGCCCACTTCCTCTTGCCAAGTGCAGCCTGGTGTGAGTGAGGGCCAGATAACAATAATACAAGCAACTCACAAACGAGACTCACATGTACCACTAGACGGTATGAATCTTTCTCCACTTTCAAGGAATATAAAGGAAACGTTAGCCCACTTACTCTTGCCAAGTGCAGCCTGGTGTGAGTGAGGGCCATATTACAATAGTACAAGCAACTCACAAACGAGACTCACATGTACCACTAGACGGTATGAATCTTTCTCCACTTTCATGGAATATAAAGGAAACGTTAGCCCACTTACTCTTGCAAAGTGCAGCCTGGTGTGAGTGAGGGCCAGATAACATTAATACAAGCAACTCACAAACGAGACTTACATGGAACACTAGACTGTATGAATCTTCCTCCATATTCACGGAATATCCAAAATTAGCCCACTTGCTTTTGCGAACTGCAGCCTGGTGTAATAGCATCACCTCCCGCATCTCCTCTGGTCGCTCTATCATCAAAGCTGCAGGTCAGAGATTTGGCATATATGCTTAGTGTTGGTATGGTTTGGTTTTGATTGGTTTGGCTTAGATGCTTAGTGTTGGTATGGTTTGGTTTGCAATGGTATGGTTCTTGCGCACTGCAGCCTGGTGTAGCAGCATCACCTCGCGGATCTCCTCTGGCCGCTCTACGATCAAAGCTGCAGGTCAGAGATTTGGCATATAAGATTTGTGTTGGTATGGTTTGGTTTGGATTGGTTTGGCTTAGATGCTTAGTGTTGGTATGGTTTGGTTTGCAATGGTATGGTTCTTGCGCACTGCAGCCTGGTGTAGCAGCATCACCTCGCGCATCTCCTCTGGCCGCTCTACCATCAAAGCTGCAGGTAAGAGATTTTGCATAGATGATTTGCGTTGGTATGGTGCCGTTATGTATGGTCGGATTGGCTTCGATGCTTTGCATTGGTATGGTTTGGTATGGTTTAGTTTGGTTTGGTTTGATTTTGTTTTGTTTTGTTTTGTTTTGTCTGGTTTGGTTCGGTTTGGTTCGGTTCGGCTAAGATGCTTTGTGTTTGTATGGTTTGGTATGGTTTGGTATGGTTTGGTATGGTTTGGTATGGTTTGGTATGGTTTGGTATGGTTTGGTATGGTTTGGTATGGTTTGGTATGGTTTGGTATGGTTTGGTATGGTTTGGTATGTTTTGGTATGGTTTTGGTATGGTTTGGTATGGTTTGGTATGGTTTGGTATGGTTTGGTATGGTTTGGTTTGGTTTGGTTAGGTTAGGTTAGTTCTAGTATGGTATTGTATAGTTTGGTATGGTATGGTATGGTATGGTATGGTATGGTAAGGTATGGTATGGTATGGTATGGTAAGGTATGGTATGGTATGGTATGGTATGGTATGGTATGGTATGGTATGGTATGGTATGGTATGGTATGGTATGGTATGGTATGGTTCTTGTAAACTGCAGCCTGATGTAGCAGCATTGCTCTGCGTTCCTTTGCTTTGCTCTTTGTTCCTTTGCTTTGCTCTGCGTTGCATTTCTCTTTGTTGCTTTGATTTGCTGCTGCTTGACCTCTGCCATGCCTGCTTTGATTTGCTTCAATTTGCTTATCCTCTCCTGTCCTGCATTGCTGCTGTCCTGCATTGCGTTCATTTGCTTTAATTTACCTTGCGTTTCTTTGCTCTTCGTTGCTTTGCCCTTCGTTCCTTTGCTTTGCTTTGCGTTGCACGCATCTTTGTTGCTTTGATTTGCTGTTCCTTTACCTCAGCCATGCCTGCTTTGATTTGCTGTTGCTGTCGCTTTGATTTGATTTGCTTCACTTTGATTTACCTTAGCTGTCCTGCATTGCTGCTGCTTTGCTTCCCTTTGATTCGCTCTACCTTCCGTTTCTCTGCTCTTCGTTTCTTTGCTTTCCTTTCCTTTGCTCTTCGTTGCATTTATCTCTGCTGCTTTGATTTGCTGCTGCTTGACCTCTGCCATGCCTGCTTTGATTCACTTTGATTTGCTTTTCCTCTGCTGTCCTGCATTGCTGTTGCTGTTGCTTTGCTTCGCTCTACCTTTGCGCTGCCTAACCTCTGCTATGCCTTGCCTTGCTGGTTGCTGTTGCCTCACTTTGATTTTCCTGCCATGCCTTGCTTTGCTGCTGCTTTGCTTCGCTGATGCTCTGCTTTGCTGTTGCTTTGCTTGGCTGCTGCTTTGAATTTTCCTGCCATGCCTTGCTTTGCTGCTGCTTTGCTTTGCTTTGCTGCTGCTTTGCTTTGCTGATGCTTTGCTTTGCTGCTGCTTTGCTGCTGCTTTGCTTTGATGCTGCTTTGAATTTTCCCGCCATGCCTTGCTTTGCTGCTGCTTTGCTTTGCTGATGCTTTATTTTTCCTGCCATGCCTTGCTTTGATGCTGCTTTGCTTTGCTGCTGCTTTGATTTGCTGCTGCTTTGCTGCTGCTTAACTTTGCTCTTCATTACTGTGCTCTGTCTTGCTTCGCTTTGCTTTGCAGTGCTCTTCATTTCTTTGCTCTTCTTTGCTTTGCCCTTTATTCCTTTGCTTTGCTCTGCGTTGCACTTATCTTTGTTGCTTTAATTTGCTGTTGCTTGACCTCAGCCATGCCTGCTTCGATTTGCTGCTGCTGTTGCTTTGATTTGATTTGCTACACATTTGATTTTTCTCTGCTGTCCTGCATTGCTGTAGCTTTCCTTTCCTTTGCTTCGCTCTACCTTGCGTTTCTTTGCTCTTCGTTGCTTTGCCCTTTGTTCCTTTGCTTTGCTCTGCGTTGCATTTCTCTACGTTGCTTTGATTTGCTGTTGCTTGACCTCTGCCATGCCTGCTTTGATTTGCTTTTCCTCTGCTGTCCTGCATTGCTGTTGCTGTTGCTTTGCTTTGCTCTACCTTTCATGTATTTGCTTTGCGTTCCTTTACTTTGCTCTGCGTTCCTTTGCTTTGCTCTGCGTTACATTTCTCTTCGTTGCTTTGCTTTGATTTGCTGTTGCTTGACCTCAGCCATACCTGCTTTTATTTGCTGTTGCTGTTACTTTGATTTGCTTCGCTTTACTTTTCCTCTGCTGTCCTGCATTGCTGTTGCTTTGTTTTGATTTGATTTGCTTTACCTTACGTTTCTTTGCTCTTTGTTTCTTTGCACTATGTTCCTTTGCTTCGATTTGCTTTGCTTCACTTTACCTCTGATATGCCTTGCTTTGCTATGCTGTTGCTTTTGGTTTCCTTCGCTTTGCTTCGATTCACTTTGCTCCACTTCGCCTTGCTTTGCTCCACCTCTGCCATGCCCTTTTTAGCTTTGCTTTGCTTTGCTTGACCTCTGCTATGCTGTGCTTTGCTTTGCTGTTGCATTACTTTGCTTTGCTTTGATTTACCTCTCCTATGTCCTGCTTTGCTTTGCTTTGCTGTTGCATTGATTTGATTTGCTTTACCTTAGCTCTGCCCTGCTTTGCTTAACCTCTGCTTTGCCAGCTGCTGGTTACTGTTGCGTCACCCTGCTTAACTTCTGTAGTGATGAAATCGACTTTCAGAGACGAAATCGACTTTCTCCGATTGGACCCAAATTAACTAAGGACTGATGGTTAAGACAAAATAAAAATTTGGAACATTTTGTCGCAAACATTGTTTGGATTTTGGTCCCACATGGTGTTGTCACCCTGCTTGACCTCTGCTCTGCCAGCTGCTGGATGCTGTTGCATGATTATGCCCTCCTTGTTAGGGCAAACCTGACAGGAAACGTGGGGGGGAGCCGAGGAGGTCCAGCCGTCGGTTCGACCCTGACCCCAGGCCGTGACCCCCACCCACCCACCCACACACCCACACACACACACACACACCAAAACGAGGCCAAATGGAAATAGCGATAAATAGCTAGGAATCTACCAGGTCCAGATGGCTCCGGAACCAGTATAGCTATAGGAGGGGGGGGCTCAAAAACAAAAAGAAAAACCTTCGCCAGCTGCTGGTTGCTGTTTCATCATTATGCCCTCCTTGTTTGGAGGTTTTTGTAACTGGCTAGTACCTACTTTGATTTGAGCGCCAGGTATGGCTATTCCATGTCTTAATTATAGCTTCGCTTTGATTTACCTCCCTAGCCATGCCCTGATTGGCTTCAATCTACCTTGCATTACTTAGCTTTGCTGCTGCTTTGACTTACCTCTGCTTAAACAGCTGCAGGTTGCCATACAAGCAATACAAGCAGTGCCAGTAAGTACAAGTAATACCAGTAATACCAGCAATACCAGTAATACCAGCACGAGGCATCAATACAATCAAAACCAGCTGCTAACAGTAATAAGAGCAATATTAGCTGCTGGCAGCAATACAAGCAATACAAACAGTGCCAGCTGCTGGCAGCAGTACCATGTCTTACCTCCATAGCCCTCAATCTGTGCCACCACCACAGCTATTGGGCCAGACACAGGCCTGCCCTTGACGCGTTTACACGCATTGCTGGCAGCAATACAAGCAATACAAGTAATACAAGCAGTGCCAGCTGCTGGCAGCAGTACCATGTCTTACCTCTATAGCCCTCAATCTGTGCCACCACTACAGCTATAGGGCCAGACACAGGCCTGCCTTTGAAGCGCTTGCGGAAGTTAATGAGAGCCTTAACGAAGAAGTGCTTCCCACCACGCTGGTTGAGAAGCAAACTGCATGGGTTTTAGGGTTTAGGGCTTAGGGTTGCGGGTTACGGGTTTAGGGTTTAGGTTTTCGGTTTGGAGTCTAGGGCTTCGGTTTTAGGGTTTAGGGTTTAGGGCAGGGTTGTTTTGAAGGACAGGAACCAGTGTCTGTATGTAGCACCATGGTGCTCTGAGTAGCCTTTGAGGTCCCACCCCACCCCACCCCCACCCTACCGTTCTGGTTGAGGAGCGAACTGCATGCAGTGTTGAGTTTGGTGGTTGGCCCGAGCGCAAGTAAAAGGGCTGGCCTCTTAGCCTCACGCTACGTCATTAGGAATAACATTTATATATTTTTGATAAGGAATGACATTTATATAATTATGATAAGGAATGACATTTATATAATCATGATAAGGAATGACATTTATTTATTTATGATAAGGAATGACATTTATATAATCATGATAAGGAATGACATTTATTTATTTATGATTAGGAATGACATTTATATAATCATGATAAGGAATGACATTTATATAATTATGATAAGGAATGACATTTATATAATCATGATAAGGAATGACATTTATTTATTTATGATAAGGAATGACATTTATATAATCATGATAAGGAATGACATTTATTTATTTATGATAAGGAATGACATTTATATAATCATGATAAGGAATGACATTTATATAATTATGATAAGGAATGACATTTATATAATCATGATAAGGAATGACATTTATTTATTTATGATAAGGAATGGCATTTATATAATCATGATAAGGAATGGCATTTATATAATAATAATAATAAATGACATTTATATAATCATGATAAGGAATGACATGTATTTATTTATGATAAGGAATGACATTTATATAATTATGATAAGGAATGACATTTATATAATCATGATAAGGAATGACATTTATTTATTTATGATAAGGAATGACATTTATATAATTATGATAAGGAATGACATTTATATAATCATGATAAGGAATGACATTTATTTATTTATGATAAGGAATGACATTTATATAATTATGATAAGGAATGATATTCATTTATGTATTGAAGTGTTGAGCACAGCCTGTTGGTAATGCTTGGAGGATCATCAGCAATGATATCACGCTCACAGCCACAACCCATGTACTCCTCAGGGTACTTCCAAGCGCGCGCTTTTGCGCGCTGGTGCGCTGCCTTTTTGAGCCCCATTGCGCGTTTCGCGCAGGTTTTGCACCCCCCTGTGGGCGCAGCAAGCAATTTCTGCAGTACAAAGCGCAGTTTTTTGTTTTCAAGTGCACTAAAGCGCTGGCCAATTTGGTCAATGGAAGTACCACGGTACTCCTACTACCACCCCCAAGCATCAATCCATGAACCCCTACTACCAACCAGGGTACTACAAAGCGCACGCGGCAGCGCGCTGCCTTTTTGAGCCCCTCTGCGCGTTTCAAACAGTTTTTTTAACTCCCTGTGGGCGCAGCGCACAGTTTTTGCGCTTTTTGCACGAAAAAGCGCTGACCAATTTGACGTTTGTGCGCTTTAAGCGCTGGCCAATTTGGCAAGAAGTAGGACCCTACTACTAACCCCAAGCATCAAATCAAAAGCCCAACCCCAAACACAAACTCACAACCACCAAACCCGACCCCTGACCCTCAAACCTCCTCCCCACTCCATAAACATGACGCTCCATGCGCCAACTAGGATCATCATCAGCACTGATATCATGCTCACAGCCACAATCCATTAACCCCTACTACCAACCCCAAGCCTCAAACTGAAACCTCAACCCCGAACCCAAACTCACAACCCTCAAACCTGACCCCTGACCCTCGAACCTCCTCCTCACTCCTTCCATACGACGCACCATGCGACAACTAGGATCATCATCAGCGCTGATATCAAGCTCACAGCCACAATACATAAGCCCCCACTACCAACCCCAAGCATCAAACCAAAAGCCCAACCCCAACCCCAAACTTATAACCCTCAAACCTGACCCCTGACCCTCAAACCTTCCATACGACGCACCATGCGACAACTAGGATCATCATCAGCACTGATATCACGCTCACAGCCACAATCCAGGCAGTGTTGTTTGATCCGCCTGAGCTAGTGGTCCTCTGGGTACAGGTGTAGTGGAGGACGTGCGAGGACTTGGAGTCATTGACCAAGTCGTAGCCCTGCAGACAAGTGTGTGTGTGTGTGTGTGTGTGTGTGTGTGTGGGGGGGGGGGGGGGGGGGGGGGGGGGGGGGGGGGGGGGGGGGTGTGTGTTTGTGTTTGTGTTTGCGTCTGTGTGTGTGTGTGTGTGTGTGTGTGTGTGTGTGTGTGTGTGTGTGTGTGTGTGTGTATGTGTGTGTGTGTGTGTGTGTGTGTGTGTGTGCGTGAGTTAAGGTTTAGGTATGTGCAGGTGTAGTGGAGGACGTGCGAGGACTTGGAGTCATTGACCAAGTCGTGGCCCTGCAGACTAGAGCAGTGTGTGTGTATGTGTGTATGTGTGTATGTGTATGTGTGTGTGTGTGTGTGTGTGTGTGTGTGTGTGTGTGTGTGTGTGTGTGTGTGTTAAGGTTTAGGGTTTAGGTATGTGCAGGAGAAGTGGGGGACGTGGGAGGGCTCGGAGTCATTGACCGAGTCGTAGCCCTGCAGACAAGAGCAGTGTGTGTGTGTGTGGGGGGGGGGGGGGGGGGGGGGGGGGGGGGGGGGGGGGGGGGTATAAGTGTGTGTGCGTGTTTGTGTGTGTTAAGGTTTAGGGTTTAGGTATGTGCTGGTGAAGTGGTTGACACGCGAGGACTCAGAGCCACACACACCCATGCATGCACATACATACACACATGCATATATACACACATGCACACACATATACACACACATACACACATATACACACAAATAAAAACGCATATATACACATGTACACATATATACACACATGTACACAAACATATACATACATCTATACACACGCATATACACACATATATACACACATACACACACATACACACATATACAAACATACACACATATACACACATACACACACAAACACACACATATATACACACATATACACACACATACTCACACATATTTACACACATACACACAAATATACACATGCACAAAAACACCTCCCCTCATCAGTTGCACGCAGCATGCACTCTCAAACAAGCCACACCCCACCTTCCCCACTACCCACCCACCACACCCCACCCTCCCTTAACCCCCCACCACCCTACCACCTACCACACCCTACCACCCCTCCCCCCACAGTCTAATGCAATCAGCAGACACTCTCAAACAAGCCACACCCCACCTTCCCCACTACCCACCCACCTCACCCCCACCCCAACTACCACCCCACCTCACCCCAACCCTCAACCCCCACCACCCCTACCACCCACCACACCCTAGCCACCCCTCCCCCCCCAGTCTAATGCAATCAGGCATACACTCTCAAAACAAGCCACACCCCCACCGTCCCACTACCCACCCACCCCTCACCCCACACAACTACCAGCCCACCTCACCCCCACCCTCAACCCACCACACCCCTACCACCTACCACACCCTAGCCACCCCTCACCCCCCCAGTCTAATGCAATCAGAAACACTCTCAAACAAGCCACACCCCACCTTCCCCACTACCCACCCACCTCACCCCCACACCAACTACCACCCCACCCTCACCCCCACCCTCAACCCCCCCCCCACCCTACCACCTACCAACCCTAGCCACCCCTCACCCCCCAGTCTAATGCAATCAGCATACACTCCTCAACAAGCCACACCCCCACCTTCCCCACTACCCACCCACCTCACCCCCACCCCCACCCTCACCCCACCACCTACCACACCCTACCAGCCCCTCCCCCCCTCATCAGTATTCACGCAACATGCACTCTCAAACAAGCCGCCCACACCACTGACGTCCATGCATGTGCAGGTCTTGTTCATGTAGTAGCTAGGATCGATACTCCAAGGCAGAAGTGAATTGCCTCCCCCACCCCCACCACACTTCACCAACCCTTACCCACCAAAAATCCCCCCCCCGCCCCCACCCCCCACCCCCACCCACCCCACTACAACCCTCACCCACCCACCAAACTACCCACACCACTCACGTCCATGCATGTGCAGTTCTCGTACATGTAGTAGCTAGGATCGATACTCCAAGGCAGAAGTGAATTGCCTCCCCCACCCCCACCACACTTCACCACAACCCTTACCCATCAAAAAAACCACCCCACCTCACCACAACCCTCACCCATTGACCCCACCTCCCCAACACCCCCACAACCACCCACACCACTCACGTCCATGCATGTGCAGTTCTTGTACATGTAGTAGCTAGGGTCGATACTCCAGGGCAGAAGTGAAATGCCACCCCCAACTGGGGCTGATGAATAAGTCAAGGCAGGGCACCTGTGGGTGGTTGGGTGGTAGTGGGGGTGGGGGTGAGGTGGGGGTCGTGGTGAGGTTGAATTCACAATAAGCCAGGGCAGGACACGTGCGTGCTGAAGTTACATTCACAATAAGCCAGGGCAGGGCATGTGTGTTGAAGTTGAGTTCACAATAGACGAAGACCATGACTGGCCTGTGGGTGGATAGGAAAACTAGATGTGGAGTGGTTTGGTGAGGGAGATTGGAAGTTTGATGATGCTGGGTCTGGTGTGGGAAAGAGGGTGAGGCTGCAGTTGGGCAAGTCCCATGAGCCTATTTCACAATTCGGCTACGACCCTGGCTTGTGCACACACGCAATAAGACTAGTTCAACACACTGCACACGCACTTACAGACTCTCACACAACATTGCACACACGCACATACAGACTCTCACACACACATGCACACGCACATGCAGACGCTCACACACGTACATGCACCCACGCAAAGTATCAGAGCTCAACACACATGCCACACGACAAATCAAGAACTCTCACACACACATGCACACGCAATAAAAAACTCTCACACCCACACAGCACACGCGCAGACTGACGATCACACACACATGACACACCGCACACAGACAGACTCTCACACACACATGCACACGCACATACAGACTCTCACACACACATGCACACGCACTACAGCACGCTCACACCACACATCACGGCGCCACATACCGACTCTCACACCACATGCACAAGCACTACCGACGCTCACACACAATGTGTTTTGCAAACACGCCACATACAGACTCTCACACACACATGCACACGCACATACAGACTCTCACACACACATGCACACGCACAGACAGACTCTCACACACACATGCACACGCAACAGACAGACTCTCACACACACATGCACACGCACATACAGACTCTCACACACACATGCACAAGCACATACAGACTCTCACACACACATGCACAAGCACATACAGACTCTCACACACACATGCACACACACATCAGAGGTTGGGCAAGTCCCATGAGCCTATTTCACAATTTGATTTCTCCTGGGCTGTTCCACACACACACAAACACTCACACACCCAGATCCGAGGTTGGGCAAGTCCCTTGAGCCCATTTTACTATTTGGCTACCCTTGGGCTGTTCCATGCATGCACGCACATAGACACTCACACACCCAGATCCGAGGTTGGGCAAGTCCCTTGGGCCTATTTCACAATTCGGCTACCCCTGGGCTGTTGCACACACACATACAGACTCTCACACACACATGCACACACAGACATCCGAGGTTGGGCAAGTCCCTTGAGCCCGTTCCACAACCTGGCTACCCCTGGGCTGTTGCACACATGCACATACAGACACTCACACACGCACACACACATATCCGAGGTTGGGCAAGTCACTCGAGCCCATTCCTCTCCCTCTGGGCTACCCCTGGGCTGTTGCACACATGCACATACAGACACTCACACACAGATCCGAGGTTGGGCAAGTCACTCGAGCCCATTCCTCTACCTCTGGGCTACCCCTGGGCTGTTGCACACATGCACATACAGACACTCACACACACAGATCCGAGGTTGGGCAAGTCACTCGAGCCCATTCCACTACCTGGCTACCCCTGGGCTGTTGCACACATGCACATACAGACACTCACACACACAGATTCGACGTTGGGCAAGTCCCTCGGGCCCATTTCCCTGTTTAGCTACCCCTGGGCTGTAACACACACACATGCAGACACTAACACACACAGATCTGAGGTTAGGCAAGTCCCTTGAACACGTTTCACTATTTGGCTACCCCTGGACTGTAACAAGCACTTACATACAGACACTCACATACAGACACTCACATACACACACACACACACACACAAACACACACACAAACACACACACACACATATCCATGGCTGGGCAAGTCCCCCAGGCCCATTTCGCTGTTTGGCTATCCCTGGACTGTAACAGGCAAACACACACAGATCCGTGGTTGGGCAAGTCCCATGAGCCTATTTCACTTGTTGGCTACCCCTGCGCTGTAACACGCACGCACATGCAGACACTCTCACACATGCACACATCCAAGGAGGACACGTCCGTTGAGCCAATTCGGCTACCCCTGGACGTAACAGCAAACAAACGATACAAGATACATTAGTAGTTGACAAGGGCCCCCCACCCCCCCCCCCCCCCCCCCCCCCCTCACAAACCGCACGCCACGACCCGCCAAGGACCCACACCCAAAAAACAGGGGACTTCCATTATTATCCCGGCCCCAAATTTCCTGACTGGGCAATGTCATGATTTGTTTTGGGGTGTGGGTCCTGGTGGGTAGGGTGCGGACTGGACGGTTGATGGGTGCATGTGTGTGTGTGTGGGTGGATTTTAGGGGGGTGGATGTGTGTGTGTGGGGTGCATGTGGATGTGTGTGGGGGGGGGGGGGGGGGGGGGGGGGGGGGTAAAGGGGGGGGTAAAAAAAGGTGAGTCGTGGCTATATCTGTTTGTGTAGTGGGGGGTGGTGGTGGTGGGGAAAAGGTGAGTACGTTGCTATATCTGTGTTGTGGTGGGGGGGGGGGGGGACAAGGTGAGTACGTTGCTATATCTGGTGGTGTGGGTGTGTGGGTGTGTGGGGGGGGGGTGGGGGGGGGGGGGGTGGGGAACAAGGTGAGTACGTGCTATATTGTGTGTGTGGGTGTGTGGAGTGCGTGTGTGTGTGTGTGCGTGTGTGTGTGTGTGTGGGGGGGGGGGGGGGGGGGGGGGGGGAACAAAGGTGAGTACGTTGCTATATTGGTGTTGTGTGTGTGTGTGTGTGTGTGTGGTGTGCGTGTGTGTGTGTGTGTGGGGGGGGGGGGGGGGCGGGAGGGGGGGGGGGGGGACAAGGGAGTACGTTGCTATATTGTGTTATGTGTGTGATGTGAGTGGTGCTGATGTGTGTGTGTGGGGGGGGGGGGGGGGGGGGGGGGGGGCAAAGGTGAGAAGGGCTAGATCTGTGGATGTGTGTGTGTGTGGGGTGTGTGGTGTGTGGGTGTGTGGTGTGTGTGTGGTGTGTGTGTGTGGGTGTGTGTGGTGGGGTAGGGGGGTGTGGTTAGGGAGGGAGACAATAGGTGAGTACAGTTGCTATATCGTGTGGTGTGTGTGTGTGTAGTGTGGATGGAGTGATGTGTGTGTGGGGTGGTGGGTGGTGGTGTGTGCGGGGGGTTGGGGGGGGGGGGGGGGGGGTGGTGCAAAGGTGAGTACGTTGCTATATTGCCTGTGTGTGTGTGTGGGGGGGGGGGTGGGGGGTGGGTGGGTGGGTGGCGTGCGTGTGTATGGGTGGTGTGGGTGGGTTTGTGGGGTGTGGGGGGTGGGGGTGTGTTTTTTGATTAAATTGATGGGGGTGTGGGTAAGTTTATTGGTTTAAAGATTGTTTAGTTGTTTTTTTTTTTGTGGGGTGGGGTGTGGGGACAATAGGTGATACGTGTATATTGTGTGTGGGCTGGGGGGGGGGGGTGGGGGGGGACATAAGGTGAGACGTTGCTATATCTGTGTGTGGGCGGGGGGGGGGGGGGGGGGGGGGGGGCTGCGAAACCAGGGACTCACATAATTCTGCGGCCCCCAATTTCCGATCGTCCACGTCATTGATCCCTTCCACAGCCCAGCGATTTGAGGGGTTCTTCGACTGAGGGAGCCTGAACTGTGTTGAGAAGCTGATGCCTGGTGGAAGTAGGGGCAAAGATTCGTCATAGTACTCAAACCTGCAAATGATGCGGAGAGTGTAATGAGTGTCATCACCGTAATGATTGTGATGATTATAATGAGTGTCATGAGTGCAATGAGTGTCATGAGTGTCATCACCGTAATGATTGTGATGATTATAATGAGTGTCATGAGTGCAATGAGTGTCATGAGTGTCATCACCGTAATGATTGTGATGATTATAATGAGTGGCATGAGTGCAATGAGTGTCATGAGTGTCATCACCGTAATGATTGTGATGATTATAATGAGTGGCATGAGTGCAATGAGTGTCATGAGTGTCATCACCGTAATGATGTGATGGCTTTATAATGAGTGTCATAAGTGCTAATGATTGTGTCTGATTTGTGAGTATTCTTATGATTTTACTGGGGGTGGGGGGGGCCTGGACTTGTGTGGAGAGTAGCTGATGCCTGTTGGAAGTAGGTGGCATACAGATTCGACAACAGTACTCAAAACCTGCAAATGATGCCGGATGATTGTGGAGTGTCATAACCGTAATGATTGAAACGGTTATAATGAGTGTCATGAGTGTAATGAGTGCCATGATTGTCGTGATTTACTGGGGGGTCCTGGGGATGGTGGAGAAGTGATGCCTGGTGGAACGTAGGGGGCAAAGATTTCGTCAAGTACGCAAACATGGCAAATGATGCGGAGATTGTAAAATGAGTGTCCGGTAATCCGTAAGATTGAAACGGTGTTTATAATGAGTGTTAATGAGGTGTAATTTTGAGGTGCACCATGTAGGTCTTGATTTTAACTGGGGAGGTCCTGGACGTGGTGTGGTAGAAGCTTGATTGACTGTGTGGACGTAAGGGGCAAAAATTGTCAAGTTAACTCAAACCTGCAAGAGTGAGCGGAAGATTTGTATGGAGGGCATGACTTCATTGATTGTAATGATTTTATGGGGGGTACTGAACTGTACACGACTGCGTATCAATTAGGGGGGAGGGGCGTTACGTACATGCCATTGACAGTTATCAATGAGGCGGGGGGGGGAGGGGGGGGGTGGGGGGGGGGGGGGGTCAGTAACCGGCTAATTGTGCTGCGCTGAACGGCGTTTGGAAGCTTTGATGACTGGTGGACTTTGTAGGCGGTACTATCGTTCATAGTAATCACAACCTTTAATGGTGATGGGGAGATTGCTAAAGAGCATCATGACCGTTGGCCGATCTTTATGAGTATTGGGGGAGCGGCCTGGACGACACATGACTGGTATCAATAGAGGGGGGGGGGAGTCAGTAACGCTTAGTTACACGTACTGCGCGACAAACTGCGTTGGGAAGCTGATGCATGGTGGAAGTAGGGGCAACGATTCGTCATAGTACTCAAACATTTAATGTTTGTGGGGAGATTGTAATGAGCGTCATGACTGACCACACACACACACACACACCCGTACAAGCCCTTCTACACACACAAGCATCCAAATATCACAAAGGCCCAACTGGTAATTCCACGAGGCCACCCACCCCAACCTACAAGC
>JACBWV010000722.1:244399-249399 GCA_013435795.1 Chlamydomonas sp. ICE-L
GTGTAGGGAGTGTTAGGGAGCTTAGGGGTGTAAGGGTAGACGAAACATCCCCAAGACTGACTGCATGCCACTTAGCAGCGACTATACACCAGGAATCAGCGCATTACAAAACACTTACCATGTATGAAATTGTAACCAGTTAATTCCCACGTTGGGTTTTTTAAAGAAATCGGCAGGTACAATGAGGGAAGCTTGGGCAACATCGGTTTCTGTGTTTTCTGTGCGTTGAGTGTAGGGGGTGTGTAGGGGGAGTTTAGGGGTGTAGGGGTGTAAGGGTAGAACATACCCCAAGACTGTAACGCACCCCTTAGCAGCAACAAACACCAGGACACGCATACAAACTTACCATGATGAAATTGTATCCCAGTTTAAAGTCGGTCAGGTACATTAGGTTGGCAACATCGGGTGTGGGTGAGTGTAGGGGGTGTGTAGGGGGAGTTTAGGGGTGTAGAGTTGTAAGGGTGGAACATACCCCTGGACAGCAGCATACACCACACCAGGACATGCATTGAAACTCACCGTGATGAAGTTGAAGCCCAGCTTTAAGTCGGTCAGGTACATGAGGTTGGCAACATCAAGAGGAATGGTTCCCGTTATCTGGTTGTACGATAAGTCAGCGTCTGTGAGGAGCCGAGCGTGGTGGATGCTCTCTGGTAAGGTCCCCTTGATGCTGTTGTTGGAAATTTGCAGAATGTGCAGGACCGGGAAGTTGTCAAACGATGGTAGTGTGCCGGTCAGGGTGTTGCCCTATGTGTGAGAGGGGGTGCAGAGTGTCAGGTGCCAAGGTGCGAATCTGTGTGAGAGGGGGTGCAGTGCGTGGTGGATGCTCCCTGGTAAGGTCCCCTTGTTACTGTTGTTGGATATTTGCAGGATATGCAGAACCCGGAAGTTGTCAAAGGATGGTCGTGTGCCGGTCAGGGTGTTGCCCTGTGTGTGAGAGGGGGTGCAGAGCGTCAGGTGCCAAGATGCAAGTGTGTGGGAGGGGTTGATTTTTATACCACAACCACAACAACAATAACAACAACAACAACAACAACAACAACAACAACACCAACAACCACAACAACAACAACAACAACAACAACCACAACAACAACAACATCAACAACAACAATGATACAGAACAAACGAGATAAAAAGTGGATTAAAAGGGTAAAACAACAAAACAAACAAGGAGGACAGTGGACAGAAGGGCGATTAAAGACGAAAACAAGTCTACCTGGGCATCATAGTACACTAGTGCGCGGCACACGTCTCTCGACAAGGGACCAACCAGGCAGTTACTTGTATTAAACAACGTTTGCAAGCAAACGCGCTGGCCCCCTCATCATCACGCCTTGTTATTAGGCGTACTATCAATTATTTACAGAGCATGCAAGTTTACCTGAGCATCATAGTACACTAGTGCGCGGCATACGTTGCTTGACAAGGGACCAACCAGGCAGTTACTTGTATTAAACAACGTTTCCAAGCAAACGCGCTGGCCCCCTCAACATCACGCCTTGTTTTAAGGCGTACTGTTAATTATTACAAAGCAAAGAAGTTTACCTGAGCATCATAGTACACTAGTGCGCGGCATACGTCGCTCGACAAGGGACCAGCCAGGCGGTTATTTGCAAACAAACGAGGAAAGTGAAGAGAAGGGCTATAACAGAGCATGCAAGTTTACCTTAGCATCATAGTACACTAGTGCGCGGCACACGTCGCTTGACAAGGGACCGACCAGGCGGTTATTTGCGAGCAATAGGTCGCTCATGACGGCTCCACCTGGTAGTAAGAAATTCTCACAGAGCTGAGGGGGAACTTCTCCTGTGATACCAGGGGTGAAGGATGGGTGAAGGGTGGGTTAGTTGGGTTTAGGGGGGAGTTAGGGGTAGGAGGTAGGGGGTAGGTGGTGAAGGTTGGGGGGAGGCGGGGATGTGTAAGGGGTGGGGTTAATGTGGTTGTGGAGGTAGGGGGAGGGGTAAGGGGGGGGATTGGTGGTTGTGTGTGGTAGGGGTAGTCAGGTGTGGGTGGGGGTGTTAGGTGTTGGGTATTGGGTTGTAGGAGGGTAGGAGGTAGGAGGGTGTGGGAGGTTAGGGGTGTTAGGGGTGGGGTGCGGGGAGTGGTCGTGGTGTTAGGGGGGGTATTGGGTTGTAGGGTGCAAAGGTATATCGGTTGTAGAGTTGTAGAGTGGTAGGGGTAGGGGGTCAAGGGTGTTGGTGGTGCGGTGAGTAGGGGTATGGGGGTTTAGGGTGTAAGGGTAGTAGGGTGAGTGGGAAAGTAAGGATTCGGGGATGAATGTGTTGTGTGTTTGTGTGTGGTGTTTGGCTGGTACTTACGTGTGTGCGGTGGGTGTGGGTGGGTGGGGTGGGTGAGGGGGGGGTGAGATGGGGGGTTGAGGGGGGGGGGGGGGGGCATGACAGGCATTCGTAATGCAGCTGGAAGCTTAGGGCTCCATCCATTGGCTGGCACACACCCTAGAAGCAGCACTCACCCATTGGCTGGCAAATGGAGCTGGATGGAAGCTGCCATGTGCTACCCCAAAAGTAAAACAGAGCACACATGCTGGCACCAGCACTCACCAATTGGCTGGTGAATGGAGCTGGCTGGAAGCTGCCATCTGCTACCCCAAAAGTAAGACAGTGCACACATGCTGGCACCAGCACTCACCCATTGGCTAGAAAATAGAGCTGGCTGGAAGCTGCCATGTGCGACCCCCAAAAGTCAAACAGGGCACACATGCTGGCGCCAGCACTCACCCATTGGCTGGAAAACACCCACAAACTTGGCACACACGCTAGCAAATACACATTGCACACACACTGGCACACACACACACACATTGCACACATACTGGCACACACAAACTGGCACACACACACACGCTGGCACACACACACACACACATTGCACACACACTGGCACACACACACACTGGCACACACACATACTGGCACACGCACACTGGCACACACACACACATTGCACACATACTGGCACACACACACTGCACACACACTGGCACACTGGCACACACACACACACATTGCACACACACTGGCACACACACTCTGGCACACACACATACTGGCACACGCACACTGGCACACACACACACATTGCACACATACTGGCACACACACACTGGCACACACACACACTGCACACACACTGGCACACTGGCACACACACACAAACACATTGCACACATACTGGCACACACATACTGGCACACACACCCTGCACACACACTGGCACACTGGCACACACACACACATTGGACACATACTGGCACACACACACTGGCACACACACACACACGCTGGCACACACACACACACGTTGCACACATACTGGCACACACACACACTGGCACACACACACACACACACACGCCGGCACACACACATTGCACAAGAACTGGCACACACACACGCACACAAACACACACTGGCACACACACATTGCACTCACACTGGCACACACACATTGCTAACACACACACACACTCTGGCACACACACATTGCACACACACACACGCTAGCACTCACCCGTAAGGTTGTTGTTAGATAGGTCTAACTCTGTCAGATTATGTTGGTTGGTTGGTTGGTTGAGAGTTGGCTGGCACCAGCACTCGACTGTAGGGTTGCTGTTAGATAGGTCTAACTCTGTCAGATTATGTTGGTTGGTTGGTTGGTTGGTTGGTTGGTTGGTTGGTTGGTTGGTTGGTTGGTTGGTTGGTTGAGAGTTGACTGGCACCAGCACTCACCTGTAAGGTTGTTGTTAGAGAGGTCTAACTCTTTCAGTCTCTGAAGGTGTCCGAAATCTTTTGGGATGGTCCCAGTGAGCATGTTGTTCCCCAAACCCAAGACCTGAGGCAGCAGTGTATTGCATTGTCAGTATGCTTATATACATATACATATATATATATATATATATATATGTATATAGATATATATAATATATATATTATATATATATATATGTTACACTCGGTTTCTGAGCTTAGGTGCGATCCCACGCTACTGAGTACCTGTGACATTGTCGTGTCCCTGCAGACGATACCCCTGCAGCAACCCGAGACCAACCGCAAATCACGTGATCTTCCCTCTTACTACATTTGCCAATTGAACCTAAAAAGAGATTTAGATATTTGTGAGAAAATAAAGCATGCAAAATAATGTAAATATAGTACATAATAAAACATAAAAATAGATATTTGTGAGAAAATAAAGCATGCAAAATAAAGTAAATATAGTACATAATAAAAACTGAAAACAGATATTTACGAGAAACTAAAGCATGCAAAATAATGTAAATATAGTACATAATAAAACATGAAAATAGATATTTACGAGAAAATAAAGCACGAACATAATGTAAATATAGTATATGATAAAACATGGAAAACAAAATAGAAAATAAAGCATGCAAAATAATGTAAATATAGTACATAATAAAACATAAAAAATAGATATTTGTGAGAAAATAAAGCATGCAAAATAATGTAAATATAGTACATAATAAAACATGAAAGGAGATATTTATAAGAAAATAAAGAAATATGTATTATTGTGCAATATGTAAATATAGTTTATAATAAAACATGAAAAGGAAATATTGATTAGAACCTATGCCCCTCCACCCCTCTGCTGACTCACCTCCAAGATGGAGAGGTTTCCGAAGTGAGGCGGTAGATTTCCAATCAGATAATTACTCTGCAGCACCAACCTCTACCCCCCCCCCCCCCCCACACACACACACACACACACACACACACACACCACACAAACACAACTATACCCCCACCCTAACACACACTCACCTAAAACCCCCACCCCCCCTGCTGACTCACCTCCAAGATGGAGAGGTTTCCAAAGTGAGGCGGCAGATTTCCAATCAGATGATTACTCTGCAGCAACAACCTCTGCAAGTAACAATTCATGGTAACGTAGAAGCCTTCCATTGCCGAGCCGTTAATGTTTGGCACGGACCTCTACCCCCCCCCCCCCCCCCC
>JACBWV010000722.1:254399-266899 GCA_013435795.1 Chlamydomonas sp. ICE-L
GTTTTTACCCTGTTTTGGCGGAATTGTCGCTATAAAAATGTACAACACAAAGTTTTTGTTTTGCCCCTGGAGGAGGCCTAAAACCACAAAGCTAGAAAAAGGCCACTTTCAGATTCATAAAAAAAAAGGCCCTGATGACATGATAGCATATGATATCATAATTGCCATTCCCTACTAAATAGGGAACCTAGGGTACATGCACAGATATATTATCAGAAGCACGTTATACAGATATACAGATGTACAGATGTATTATCAGAAGCAGGTTATACAGATATATAGATGTACAGATGTACAAATGTATTATCAGAAGCAGGTTATACAGATATACAGATGTACAGATGTACAGATGTATTATCAGAAGCAGGTTATACAGATATACAAATATATAGATGTACAGATGTACAGATGTATTATCAGAAGCAGGTTATACAGATATACAGATGTACAGATGTACAGATGTATTATCAGAAGCAGGTTATACAGATATACAGATGTACAGATGTATTATCAGAAGCAGGTTATAGGGAATCGCCACTTCCTCAGTTCAACTTTTGTTGCTGATCAACACTAGCGCCCCACACCAGAACAAATGAATGTTGTTAGTCCCACCAACAGGACTAGCCCATCCACCCCAACTCATACATCTCACACCCGTCCACCTCACACCCATCTCACTGACACCACTCCCCATCACCCCCCCCCCCCCCCCCCCTCACACCCATCCCACTCACACCCATCCTCCACACACCCACCCCCCTCACACCCATCCTCCTCACACCACTCCCCATCACATCCGTCCCCCTCACACCCATCTCACTGACACCACTCCCCATCACACTCACCCCATCCACACCACTCCCCATCACACTCACCCCCTCACACCACTCCCCATCACTCTCACCCCCCTCACTCCACTCCCCATCACACTCACCCCCCCTCACACCAATCCCCATCACACCCATCCCCCCTCGCACCCATCCTCTGCACACCCGTCCTCCTCACAGACACTCCCCTCACACCCATATCCCTCACACGCATCCCACTCACAACCATCCCTCTCACACACACACCCCTGACACCCATCCCACTCATGCGCACACACCTAACACCCATCCCACTCACACACACACTCCTCACACCCACCTCCCTCACACCCATCCCACTCACACAAACACCCCTCACACCCATCCCACGCACGCACACACACCTCACAGCCATCCCCCTCACACCCATCCCACTCACACACACACACTCACACACACACTCCTCACACCCATCCCACTCACACCCATCCCACTCACACACACACCCCTAACACCCATCCCACTCACACCCATCCCACTCACACACACACCCCTAATACCCACCCCAATCACACCCATCCCAGTCACACCCATCACACGCACGCACACACACCTCACAGCCATCCACCTAACACTCACCCCACTCACACCCATCCTCCTCGCGCACACACCCCTCACACCCATCAACCTAACACGTATCCCACTCACACCCATCCCCATCACACTAATCCCACTAACGCACACTCACACACACACACACACACACGTATCATCCATCTCCCTAACACCCATCCCCCTCACACCCATGCCCCTCACTCCCATGCCCCTCACATCCATGCCCCTCACACCCATCCCTCGTAAACACATAAGTAGACACACCCACCAACTGTACTGGCCTTGCCCTCGAGCACATACCCAGGTGTGTATACCTTCATCTCACTGCTACCTCCAGCACTGCGAAATGGCAGAGGCAGTGCTAGATAGCAGAGGCACTGCTGGATTGTACAGGCAGAGCTAGAGAGCATAGGAGCTAACTTGTCTGAGTGTTCGTTAAGTTTTTCCCGACACTGTGCGGCATTTCAGACTCGATCAGTTACCTGCAGTTGCTTATTCCGACTGAAGCTTAGTGTTGCGCAGCTGCAGAGTTGTGAGGTGGCATAACGAGTCCTTGCATCTATGTCGTCAGGACTCTTCTTGCTTCCTCGAATGGCAATTTGAATCGTCGCAGTAATAGTTTCCTCTTGGCGAGAAGCTTGAATTTCGAGTTGCGAATACGTAAGTAAGGGTTGCGAAGGGAACGCGTGCTCGCTTGGAAGCGTCCTATCAAGGATCCAATATAATGCGGGAATAGGTAATAGGAGTCGGTGGAGGTGGATGCGTGAAGGAGCTGGGCGAGGAGGTTACAAGTTGCAGGAGTTGGCCTTGGAAGTTGCCCTCGTTATTATTATTTATTATTAGCTCATGTTGTTTCAACCCGGATTGGCTCTGCAGCAAAGTGGCGTGGGCACGGGTCAGACTCTCACCCAACACACACACATACGCTCTCACCAAACACACACACACGTACACGCGTGCGCACACGTATTCACAGATTCTGGTCCCAACTAACAGCATCTGCTGTTGACCGACACGGGCACGGGCCGACCAACTGCTGAAATAGTTTGGAGCAGGTTTGTTCAGGAGGACCCCCAGCTCTGCGTCCTGAGACGCAACCAATTTTACAACATGCGTCCTGAGACGCGACCGATTTCATAGCCTGCGTCCTAAGACGCAACCGAACCAGCATGACCTGGGTCATCCGCCATGCGTCCTAAGACGCAACCGACCGCAGCAGACCCCATAACCGACCCATAAGGCCATAACCCACCCATAGCCTTCGCCTGCGACGCAATCAACCCACTAAATAAGCTCTGCGACGCAACGGACTCTACCCACGCCCACGTAGCGTCTCAGGACGCAACGGATCCTTCGACGTTGCGTCTGCGACGCAGGTGGCTGGATTAGGAAGCTGCATAGAAGCTGTTGCTCGTGTCTGAAGAGAAAAGCCCTGTAACCAGGTAAAACTGTCACAAGATGGATTACCCTTGAATGATGGCAAGTTATAGAAGAACATGTAACTGTTCAGTGCAGCAGTGCAGTAAAACATTGAACTTCACATTGCATAGTAGTACATACCGGTATGTATTACGGTATGGTATGATCCTCCCTTGAACACTCTATTTACCGTATATACCGTAATATGGAATTAGTGGTGATAAGAATGCTTGCTTGCTGCTTTGTTGCTTTTCTTTTTCTGACGATTTTTGGAAAACCCCGCCCGGATGAGTGTATATTGGGGAGAGGACTTTTCTTGGGCCAACAATGGCAAGTACCGTAGATGGCAATGTACCGTAATGAATAGTTGGATCAGATGTAGTGTGCACCAGGGCACTTCAGGCAGCCTGAGAGCAACCAATTGTATACCGGTAGCCTGCTTCCTGCGACGCAACGGAGCCTTCGATGATGCGTCTGCGACGGAGGATGCAGTGTCCTGTTGGAGTGGGCTTGTCTTGGACCAAGAGTGGCCTGTCGATGACAATGTAATGTAATCAAATCAAATTTAAACGTCGGCATATGGGTGGCTCTACACTCCCAGATAGCCTCAGGATACGGCGGTGTTGTAAATAGAGCAAACAAACTTGGTTACAAAATGTATTGGACTCAAGTGATTGCTTTTTTGCTTAACCAACCCCAACAGTCAAGACAAGCCCGCTCCAACAAACCTGCCCTGGTGTGCACTAGTAGACTGAAAGCATAGGCTGAAATTGTATCTTGCTGGCGGATTAGCACAATCCACTGATTGTAGAGGGGTAGTACGCACATACTGAAGTCTGTGCTGCTATTAACGTAGACGGTATAAGGGGTCACAAAGTTCTAGTGCTACCTCAGTCACTACCTCAGGACAAACGTGCAAATGGGTGCAATGATAATTTGCAAACGCAGAATTTCAAAATGGTTAATATATGCAAACATTATTGCAGTCCGGCGCATTAACTACCGGTAGTTGCAAATATTTGTGAATATTTATATCCGATTTGCATCATCATAATTCCTCTGTACCATATTTAGACCGGAGCTTCACAGTTCATCCTCATGAGTTCGCATAGGTGCAAAGCAGCTCGGGAGATTGGTCTTAACTCCTGGGATGAAATTATTTAAAAGCTTTGAAACGTGAAACACTGTTGGGGTTGGTTCTTAAGCAATCACTTGAGCGTAAGAAATTGTGATATCAAGTTTCCCCCCTCTATACACAACACCGCCGTGGCCTGAGGCTATATGGGAATGTAGGTCGACTCCAATGCCGACGTTTAGATAAGATTACATTGTCATCGACTGGTCATTGTTGGCCCACGACAAGCCCGCTCCACAGCATCCGGGAGGGGTGGTCCAACAAATCCTCAGAAAAAGAAAAGCAAAATTGCAGCAAGCAAGCATTATCAGTACAAATCCCACATTACGTACATCTATTCCTTTGTATACATAACGTTATCATAAACAAGCCATTGTTAAACCAAGACAAGCTGACAAGCCCGCTCCACAACATTTGTGAGGGGTTCCGACCAATCCTCAAAATTAAATAGGTAATACTGCAGCAAGCAAGCATTTTTGCCAGCAATCATTTCATTTATCCCTGCAGGATCCATGTATATTTAAACTGCAAAGGCTCAAAATGAACGAGTGGGTTTAGGAGGGCGAAAATGGCTGTAACCATAAGGGCATAAATATATTATTTTGCACTCAGTCACCGGTTCCAGCCTCGGGGGCGCATATTAGCAAACCCCTGATTATGAGCTGACCTAGCAATTATTTTGTATTTCAGAATATAACGATGGTTTCAAGGCTGTTATGTTGCGTGTCGAAGTGCCCTCTACACACCCAATACGTTTGGGGGTGGAAATATTGAGTCTCTGGCTTGGCCAAACTTCCACACTTGGAACATGTGGAGGGCAATCTCGAGCTCTACCATATTAACTCGATGTCAAAAACGAACACTGTTTCGGACAGCTCTCAGTGGTTATCTTATCTTCTCTTAACAAGGGCCTGTCGATGACAATGCCATGTTACAGTTGTGCTGTTGATCACATAGGACAAGGGATACGAGGCGTCAAGCATCCACTGAAGGATTCAAATTTCATTAGCCAACCAGTTTGTACATGCTTTGCACGATTACATGGCACGGGAGGACTTGGAATTGTAAGACGGTGAGCAGCCCAGAGTTTGCCGAAAAAACATGTAACAATTCCATTCCAACCACAGCAGCCGTACTGCCCAAGGCTTGGGGAATACAAAAGGATGCAAACAACTAGCATATATCACAGGAAGGAGGGAGATCAAGCAAATTTTGATAAAAGGAATGATTTGAATGTTGGCGTGTGACTTAGAATAATTGCCGACAACTGCGAGCAGGCTAGGGCCATGTAACTAAATTCAAGTTCAAGTTCTGGACGCGGCCGTCGATCGTAGAGTAGGCAAGCAATATGTTTGCCATATTGAAGATGTCATTCACAGTGACTCTATGCGCAAGCTATCAAAGATCTGACTGAGGGGATGATATGATCTAGTGTGTGTATTGAAAGATCGGCCAAATCTTTACCTCAGTGCATGTGCAGGGTATCAAAGATCTGCCCGGGGAGATATCATGATATTGTATGTGTATGGAAAGGCAGGCTCACTTTAAACCTATACGTAAGTGTAAGTATAAGATCAAACGGTTCAGCCAATGAGAAATCAGGATTCATATTCTGTTGTATGTTGCTGTCCCGGACTAAGGTGGAGATGATAGCAGTCTGGGAGAGGGGTAGAGCTGGGCTTGGGCTGCTGAAATCACTGGTGCAATGATGCTACATGTAGGTACTCCAGCTCACATTGGTAATGCACTGCTGCATGTGTGTACTCCAGCTGGCATCAGTGGTGTACTGCTGCATGTGTGTACTCAAGCTGACGTCAATCGTGTACCGCTGCACATGTGTACTCCAGCTGGCATCAGTGGTGTACTGCTGCTGCGTGTGCGTACTCCAGCTGGTATCAGAAGTGCATTGCTGCTGCAGGGAGCAGTGCGAGCGCTCCAACTGGCTCCAGTGGTGCACTGCTGCATGTACATAATCCAGCTGGTACCAGGAGTGCTTTGCTGCTGCAGGGGGTAGTGGGAGCCTGGAGCGCTCCAACTGGCACCAGTGGAGAACTGCTGCAAGTGGGTACTCCAGCTGGTATCAGTGTTGCCCTCAACCAGCGTAAAAGCTTCACCCTCCCTCCACATTCTGTGGCACCAGCACACAGCATCAGATGCTTAGTTGGACATTATTTTTCTGCAGCAGCAGCCTTCTCGGCAGCCTTCCTCTCTTGCTTCTCCTTTAGGGCAAGGGCATCCCTGGCAGCCCTCTGCAACCAGGGCAGTGATAAGATGTGGGAATTGGTGATAAAGAAATGGGAGGATGACAAAAGAAGGACTGGACCGAATGCCTGAATTGCATGAGTGCACTCAGTATGATTGAAAGAGGAGGAATGGGGACTGGGATAGGGGCAGGGGTTGGCTATCTTATGGGTATTGGGTATGGCGTATGGGACAGGTGTTTGGGAGGGAGTGAGGGAAGGGGGCGTTGAGGGATTAGGGGGAAGGGGGGATAAGGGGGAAGGAGGGAAGGGGGCGTGGAGGGAAGGGAAGAAAGAGGACGCTAGTTTTGTGTGAACGGTACACAACTGTAACCCATGATGGGAGAAAGAAGGACAGAGGAAGCAAGGACCCCATAAACAGTCCATCAATATGATGGTGGTGATTGCTACACTATCCTCGTGCCCTCCTGAACCCAAACCGTGCACAACGGCCCCAAGTCGGCCCCATGCGTACCTGAGCGATGCTCATGCCGTCCGCAGAAGCCCTGTCCTTGGAAGAGACGCCAGTGCCGCCCTTCTTGTCAGCCTTAGCACGAGCAGCATCTCTCTGGTTTCCACGAGTCTGCGGAGGAGGGGACAGAGAGGGGATTGGATGGGGAGGATGGGGGGGGGGGGGGGGGGGAGGGGGGGGGACATGATAAGCGTAATAGTTCAAAGTTGATGTCACGATCAAAGACGGCGAGCCATGTAACCAAGTTCAAGTCAATCAGGGAACAAAGACGACGGGAGGAGGTGTGGCTTCAGACA
Source organism: Chlamydomonas sp. ICE-L (assembly GCA_013435795.1). Classification (NCBI taxonomy): domain Eukaryota; kingdom Viridiplantae; phylum Chlorophyta; class Chlorophyceae; order Chlamydomonadales; family Chlamydomonadaceae; genus Chlamydomonas; species Chlamydomonas sp. ICE-L. The sequence goes on from JACBWV010000722.1 coordinate 261,383, forward strand.
ATATGAGCAAGGGAATATCCTTGACCTAGTGGCTTTCGGTGCTTCGTTCCTCCAGCCGCATCGCTGCGCGTCCTAGTCTTATTTGTGCGTCGGATTCAGAGTAACTAGCTTTCCTCAAAGGCCAAGGGCGAGCTGCAAATCGTGCGAAGAACATTCTAGGATAATTCCAAGTGGAGCAGCAAACATTTTGATGCCTTGCTGCGCAATGCAGAGCTTCGCAAATTTCGCAATTCGTAATTGGCCAACGGATCTGTGAATTCACTATTTGGCAGCCACTTCAACAGAGCCTCTGGGACGATGGTTCGAGCAAGCCGAAGCGACGTCGACAACTCTGGAACGACGGGCAAGCAGGTAGCACGGCAAGTCATGGACACCGTAGCAACGGTGGGGAATCGTTCTTGAGAGCATCCAATTTGGCTGTTAGGGCATTGACATGGCTATAGCATAGTTTCCTCACCATTTTAGCGTGCAGATTAGGACAGGATTGTGAATAGCTGTGCAGCAGTCAAACTAAGTTTAAAATTCTTTCGCTCATGTTTCAGAATCAGACACCCTAGCTGTTATGCCGTTTGCCGGTCAACCGGGTCCAGCTCCAGCTCACACCACTCGCCATCGCTCCAGCTCACGCCATGCTTTCCTCTGCCTCGAGGCTTCGATTCGATCAACAAGACAGTTCTGCTATCAACTGATCAATTTCCACGGTGTCCAGAAGCCTACAGCAAACGCAAGCTAAACAACACACGCGTTCACCCCGGATCCTTTTGCTACTCCCTTTTTCTCGGTTTTGTTGCTGCATCCCAACTTCCCAGGCTGCATCTTGATTCCTCTATTAATTTTATTGCTGTCGCCCGCCTAGATTTCGCCAGCCTCAAGCTCAACCTCAAGCTCAAGCTCAAGCTTCAACTCCTTAATTTGCTCGTCCAAGAAAATACACCTTTTTTTCAGGCAATTCAACCTGCAGCCCATCAACCATGTTCACCATTCTAGGGGAGAGCAAAGCTGTGAAAAGACTGGGCATCCTGGGGCTCTGCCTTCTCGCACTGGCATTGTACTACTGCACTGCTCAAACTGAGTGGCATGCCATCTCCAGAGTCAGTAAGTCACAGCTCTCAGGGTCGGGCCAATCCCCGACAGAAAAGCTAACATCCTTCTCAGATCCTAGAGTAGGGTCCCAGAGAATAAAACAAAGTGATCGCCTGCATTAATAAATGTGTAGAAAGCCTTACTATGAGGCTTTAGGTCGAGGGGGCATCCCGTTTGCTCGCACTGGGTCTAACCACTAATACAGGGGGGGGGGGGGGGGGGGGTATCCCCCTGGAGGAGGGTTTTGGGCCTAATACATGTGTCGTCTGCATGCGACGATGGACTGGAAGGAGACAGTGGCAGATCACCAGCACATCCATCACTATTTCTTTTCGGGGCTACACATAGCAGCTCACATCCAGATCCATTAGCCTGTCCCTGGGTCAAGCCCAAAGCTTTCAGCTGCATTGGAATGCCTGCCATGTCAGCTTTCAGGCGCACCAGCTAGCTTCAGGTGTTGCCCCAGGACGAGGAAAGGGAGCTACCTAGAAGCTGCTCCAAGCACCCACAAATAACCAGTGATATCCACAGTCCTACCACCCTAGCAGCTTTACTACTATCGCTGGTTGGCAATTGAGTGGATAACAAGAACGGCTAGGAAACCCAGTACCTAGCCGCGGTACATCTTATCTGGTAACACACTAGGTCCCGGATTCACTGACGCAGTACATCTTATCGGGTATCATACTAGGTCCTAGATTCACATTTTAATAGATTTGCCAAGCATGCTTGAATGCATGTAAATATTTAAAGCAGGCTCCTGTTATCACCCCCCCCCCACCCCCCCCGCCACCACCACCACCACCACACACACACACACATATCCCCACGTACATTATTTATTTATTTATTTATCCTCATGCACAATTCGCCACACACATTCCCACACTCCATATGTATTTATTTGTCCTCACACACATTCCCCCTCCCCCCCCCCCCCCCCCCCCCCCCCCCCCCCCCCCGCACACATACACACATTATTGATTGATTTATGTATCCCCACTACATATCCCCCCCACACACACATCCCCACAAACATTATGCATGTATGTATTTATCCCTGCACACATCCTAACACACATTTGTATTGTATATTTATATATTTATCCCCACACACCTCCCCACACACACATCCTAACTCGCATTTTTCTTTCTTTCTTTCTTTCTTTCTTTCTTTCTTTATTTATTTGTTTATTCAAGGAGGGGGCAACTTCTTACCAAAATGACCCCATCATCCAACTTCGTAGATATCATAGAGAGGATGAAGAATCCAGTTGTATTTCTTAATTTGTCCCAGTAGAAAAAAATTAATGGTCCTCCAAAGTTTGGGGCCGCGGGAGTGGGAGGTGGGGGGGGGGGGGGGGGAATCTGAAAAATTCAAAAAATTAGGGACTTTTCAGGCACTTTTTTCTACCCCTCAGAATGATATGGGAGTGGAACTAGGGTGTTCCTTTAGTAAACACCAGTCCATATATGCCATTGGGGGAGAGATCTACCTCATATTATGCCCAGGGCGGAGGGGGGGGGGGGGGGGGGGTCCAGGGTCTCTCTCTTTCTCTCTCTCTCTCTCTCTCTCTCTCTCTCTCTCTCTCTCTCTCTCTCTCTCTCTCTCTCTCTCTCTCTCTCGTTCTCTCTCTCCACACACACACAACGCCGAAACCAACACGAGTACAACGACGTACGTAGTGAGTACGTACCTCGTGGCAGTTCACTGCTTCTTCTTTTTTTACTGACTTTTTAAACTGACTTATTTTTAACTGACTGACTGACCTTTAAGCTCCACCCAAACAATGTAACATTGATGATTATGATTTTCTATATTTCAAACATTCCCAATGGCTACGAGACCAACCTCAATGGATAGGCCTTTGAAAACCCTGTAAAATGAGCATAATTAGACACCATAACACGAAGTGGTGGCTGAGATAGTGGCTGTACAGTGGGTTCCGGAGCCGGGGGTGGGGGGGGTCTGCAGAAGTGTGCCTTCACACCTTTTTGTGATGGGGTCTTTCACTTCCTCCCCCCCTCCCCTGTGTTTATTTGTTTATTTATTTATTACCACACACAGCCCCACGTACATTATAAATTTATTTATTTATCCCCACACACATTATGTATTCGTTTATTTATCCCCACACACATCCCCACACACATTATGTATTCGTTTATTTATCCCCACACACATCCCCACACACATTATGTATTCGTTTATTTATCCCCACACACATCCCCACGCACATTATGTATTTGTTTATTTATCCCCACACACATCCCCACACACATCCCCACACACATTATGTATTTGTTTATTTATCCCCACACACGTCCCCACACTCATTATTTATTTAGTTATCCCTGCACACATCTCCATACACATCCACACACACACACAAACACACAATATTTACGTATTTATTTATCTCCACTACACAGGCTCCATAGTCCTACCCTCGGCTTGTGCATGCTCGTCGGTGTATCAGCCAGTGTGAGTATTCAGTTTTTTATTTATTTTTTATATCCACTTTACAGGCTCCATAGTCCTACCCTCGGCTTGTGCATGCTCGTCGGTGTATCAGCCAGTGTGAGTATTCAGTTTTTTTTCTTTTCTTATCTCCACTACACAGGCTCCATAGTCCTACCCTCGGCTTGTGCATGCTCGTCGGTGTATCAGCCAGTGTGAGTATTCAGTTTTTTATTTATTTTTTATATCCACTTTACAGGCTCCATAGTCCTACCCTCGGCTTGTGCATGCTCGTCGGTGTAGCAGCCAGTGTGAGTATTTACTGTTTTATTTATCATTTATTTGTCATTTATTTTTTATTTCTTTAGAGTCTCAGGCTAACGCATAGAAAATTCAAATAATTAAGATAATCATTAATAATAAAAAAAAATGAAGAAACAGAAAGAAAGAAAAATAATGAAGAGAACAAGCAAGCTACTAGTTGCATGCTTGTTACAGTTAGCTATTAGACAAATATCTATTATTGCTTTATTGCTTGCACCATGTGTTTTTATTTTCAGCTTAAAGCAGCAGCAGCTTCTAGGCAGCTCCCCTGACTGGCTATTCAGCCAAAGCTAATGCAACACAGTGTATCAGGAAGCTGACCGAATCCGCTGTCCAGAACTGTCGAAATCTCGGGGCTTAGCCCAGTGGCTGTCTCAGGGAGCTGCCTTGAAGCTGCTGCTATGTGTGTTTGAATTTGTGTGTGTGTTTGTGCATGTGTGTGTGTCTGTTTTTGAGGCTACGGTTCTGGTGGTGTTCCTGCCTTAAATCACAGTTTTCTTTTTGTGCGCTTGTTTGTTGGAGACTTTGGTTGTGATTTTGACGAGGGCTTTGGCTGTGGTTGGTTGGTTGGTTGCAGCAAGGGCTGTGGCTGTGGTTGGTTGGTTGGTTGCGGCGAGGGCTGTGGTCGTTTGGTTGTGGTTGCGGCGAGGGCTGTGGTTGTTTTGTTGTGGTTGCGGCGAGGGCTGTGGCTGTGGTTGGTTGGTTGATTGGTTGCGGCGAGGGCTGTGGTTGTTTGGTTGTGGTTGCGGCGAGGGCTGTGGCTGTGGTTGGTTGGTTGATTGGTTGCGGCGAGGGCTGTGGTTGTTTGGTTGTGGTTGCGGCGAGGGCTGTGGCTGTGGTTGATTGGTTGCGGCGAGGGCTGTGGTTGTTTGGTTGTGGTTGCGGCGAGGGCTGTGGCTGTGGTTGGCTGGTTGGTTATTTGGTTGGGGTGAGGGCTGTGGTTGGTTGGTTGGTTGGTTGTGGTTGAGACGAGGGCTGTGGCAACAGCAGGGCCTTGGAAATGTCAATACTAGACCTGTCTTTCCATCTCTACGTATGTACTGTATTCTGTTGAAAACATGTATCCATCCATTTATCTACCTATCTATCTACCTGTCTATCTATCCATCTATTTACCTATCTATCTATCTGTCCATCTATTCATCTATCCATCTATCTATATCTATCTATCTATCTATCTATCTATCTATCTATCTATCTCTATCTATCTATCTATCTATCTATCTATCTATCTACGTGTAGGGAACAGCTATGTCAGTTAATATTAGTGAATTAATCATATTCGTGAATGTTACTTAATATTAGTTGGCCGAGCCTTCTAATAATAGCAGGATCTGTACCGCCTGTATTTCTGTGTTCCCCCCCTTTTCTGGGCTATGCATTTTTTTCAGTTCAAATTTGATTTAAATAGCTCATCTGACAATGATTTGATATTGATCTCCCCTTTGAGAACATGCAACAAATATATGGCTGAGAAAAATGACCTGAAGGTGGCTTGGGCAAAATGTTTACTTTTTGTTTTCATTAAAATGTACATTTAAATAGCTAATGTGAAAGGTCTCGATCTCCTCTTTCACAATACCGTTTGCGAATAAATATAATGTGTGGCTGAGCAGTTTTGTTAAATTTTGATTTAAAGTTGGCTTGGG
>JACBWV010000722.1:271899-284399 GCA_013435795.1 Chlamydomonas sp. ICE-L
CTGTAGGGATTCGAACACAGCACCTTCATCGGTTGAACGAGCGCAACCATTGAACCATTCGTCTACACCACCCTCAATACTAATATGGGACACATTTTTCATATCGTAGGTGTTCAGGCGCTATGAACTTCAGGAACGGCATTTGTAGCAAGAGAATTCACACGTCGATACAAAAGCAGGGTGAATGATGCATCTTGCTATCAAGGGCCCCTGCAGCATGAAGATTCACTCTTCAAGAGCAGCATTTGTAGCAACATGATTCACACTTCAAGAGCGGCATATGCAGCAAGAGGATTCATACGTCATTACAAAAGCAGGATAAGTGATAGATCTAGCTATAAAGAGCACCTGTGGCAAGAGGATTTACACTTCAAGAACAGCATTTGTAGCAAGAGGATTCACACTTCAAGAGCAGCATTTGCAGCAAGAGGATTCACACTTCAAGAGCGGCATTTGTAGCAAGAGCATTCACACTTTAAGAGCGGCATTTGTAGCAAGAGGATTTACAATTCAAGAACAGCATTTGTAGCAAGAGGATTCACACTTCAAGAGTGGCATTTGTAGCAAGGGGATCCACCCATCAAGAGCAGAATTTGTAGAAAGGGATTCACACTTCAAGAGCGGCATTTTTAGCACGGGGATTCACACATCAAGAGCGGCATTTGTAGCAAGGGGATTCACACTTCAAGAGCGGCATTTGTAGCAAGGGGATTCACACTTCAAGAGCGGCATTTGTAGCAAGGGGATTCACTCTTCAAGAACAGCATTTGTAGCTAGAGGATTCACACTTCAAGAGCGGCATTTGTAGCAAGAGGATTCACACTTCAAGAGCGGCATTTGTAGCAAGAGGATTCACACTTCAAGAGCGGCATTTGTAGCAAGGGGATTCACACGTCAAGAGCGGCATTTGTAGCAACGGGAATCACACGTCGATACAAAAGCAGGGTGGATGCTTCATCCTATATATAATAGTTCCATGTAGTAGGGGTGGAGGGTATAGCGTGTGCCCGGCGCGTGTTCGGACCCTTTTGGCCTACCCACTTGGGGTTTTGGTTCCATATCTTGCCGACCCGTCGCCCAGGTGGCAGCGAGTGTCGGATCTTGGAGATTTTTCAGAGCAGCTACAGGATCGATTGCCTCCTGCCGTCCACCCACCCGTCCAAGGTTAGCCAGCTTGGTGCCCAAATTTTCCTGCAACCTGTTCACCCCCTGCGCTGCTTTGCGCTGCTCTAATGAAGCCGGTGTCGTTTTCAACTCCTTCTCGTTGCTCTTCTGTGAAATTCTCTTGCATTTCCTGGGCCAAGCTGTTCTGATACCCGAATTTTCATGCGCACTGAGTCGCCCGATATTCAACGGTGTAGCCTCCCTTTGTCTGCCCAAACTCTTTCCCACAAATTTCGCTACCGCTGCCAATAACTTCGCAGCTCCCCCCTGTCGCAGCATTCCCTTCTCCTTCTCCTGCGCTCTCTCCTGCCAGCTCTCTGGCTGCCTTTCGCTGACGTGGCCAGGGGAGTCATTTCGGAATTTCCTGTTTCGGAGTTACCGTTTCAGAGTTACCCATTCCGGATTCACGTGTGTAGCGAGCCCCGTACATGCAGGGGGGGGGGGCCTGGGGGTGGGTTGAGTGGGGGGGGGGGTCTTCCCGTCGGAACGATGGGCTCAATGCTAGTCTTGCTGTAAAGAGCACCTGCCGTTGGAGGATTCACACTTCAAGAGCGGCATTTGTAGCGAGAGGATTCACCAGTGTTTTTCTTTTCAGCTACGAGCAGCAGCTTCTAGGTAGCTCCCTGAGCCAGCCATTGGGCAAATCCCACAAATTTAAGCAGTGCTAGACAAGCGATTATGCTGGCTTCCAATTGCACTAGCCCGCTTTGGGTTTGGCTGAACAGCCAGGAAGTGGAGCTACCTAGAAGCTGGTCCTCGTAGCTGAAAATAAAATCTCTGGGATTCACACGTCGATAAAAAAGCAGGATGAGTTATGACACCACCTGGTGGGGCGTGGTTTTAAGGGAGCCCCGAATTACAGTTAATAGTACACATAAAAAACCCTAAACCCTAAACCATAAACCCTAAACCCCTTCCTGCCCTTACTCCCCCTGACATCCCGATCCATCTGAGACTGTGGGAGTATGCCAAACAAGAAGTGTGGAGTCAGGATTACACGAATTGATTTCATTCCCAGATCTGTAACCATGATATATGATTACTCATCTGCGTTGTAAAACATCAGCTCCAGGGTGAGATTCGATACGGTACACTCAGCTTCAATACGGGTGTACCGTTATGTGTACAATCGATGTAATTTGGTTTCTGTTCCTAAAACTGTTGAACAAAATATTCTCCAATTTGCTGGCTTGAACAATGTAACTCGTGTTATTTTTACTAAGGGGTTAAGTATTAGCAATTCGCTCCTGAGATGATGAGTTCGGGGTACTTCCAAGCACGCGCTGGCGTGCTGCCTTTTTGAGCCTCACTGCGCGTTTTGCGCAGTTTTTTGCACCCCCCCCTGTGGGCGCAGCAAGCAATTTTTGCGCTTTTTGCACCACAAAGCGCAGTTTTTTGTTTTTAAGTGCGCTAAAGCGCTGGCCAATTTGGTCAATGGAAGTACCCTGGATGAGTAATCATCATCAATATGTATGGCACTTGTAAAGCATTTGAGACCGCCAACCAACGCAATGAACGGATGTCCATGTACTGTATCTGTCTTAATGTATATTTACACGCTTGTCGCTGCTGCGTGGAGCAGTGGGAAAGAATAAGATGCAGTGACACACTTTATCAATTATAAGCAGTCAGGCGCAGTGAGACGTAATGACACGCAGTGCAGCAATCTAGCAACACTGGAATAATGGAATGAGACGCAATGCGATGCAGCGAGCAGCTGATGCATTTGTGGTGATAGTGGGGTGTTGTGAGTAGGGAACGGCAATATGATATCTATCAGCATCAATTGCGGTTCACTCAATCGTTTTATGCCTTGGTGACTACTTATGTACTTCCTTAGAACTATCGGTACAGACAGTGTTACTGTCTGTACTGTGTCAGCTTCCCGTAGACTGTGTCATCCTTCGTGACACGGTGACAGCTTCCTGTTGGCTGCGTCACCGGTTCCCCTGACACGCGCCGTCTAGCCTGTACCCTGATTAGGTTCCAGACTTCCGCCCCTTTCCTCCGCTGGTGCCCTTTGTGGTTCCCCAGTCTTTGTAAAGTTATTCTCATCTCCGTGTATAGATTGGCGCGTCTGACCGTGCAAGCATCTGTCCACTCTTTGAAGTGTTTAAGCTGATAATATCATATGATTCCATATGATGGCGGCGGCCTGGCTAGGCTGAAGGTACCATTTATATAATTATACACAATATCATACCGTATGATGCATTTTGTTATAAAATATCGTACTCGCCTGTGGTCAACATCATATGATATGCCGGTCCATAGTTATGAGGCGCAGGTTAAGAATTTGATTGCATTTCAGGACGCAGGCTATGCAATTGGGTGCGCCTCGGGCAGCAACTCTGGGGATCCTCCTGAAGTAACCAAGTGATAGTGCTAGGCTCGGACTGTATTGATGAATGTTTGAATATTTGTTGCAGTCCAGGCGAAGTCCAGGGGAATTAAAAATTGAATTCGAAGGGATTTGTATTTTGTAAATCTTGCTATTTCCAGATTCGAGGCCCTTGGCTCTAGAACCAACATTGCTATGCGGGGTGGGGTGGGGTGGGGTGGGGTGGGGTGGGGTGGGGTAGGGTGGGGGTGGGGGCAGGGGGTGGGGGTGGAGTAGGGTCCATAAAAAATATCCCTGTGTAACTACCGGTAAATACGGGGGGGTAAATATTTGATCTACAACGCACGCGCACGTGCTGGTATCGTAGCTGTACTTGTATGCGGGAAAATAAAAACAAAACACCGAGGTACTTGGACGTGCGGTATACTTCTTTGCTCCTTTACCACGAGTTACTCGAATTAAATAGTGAGGGGCAGTTGAGTGCCAAGAATGAAAGGATTGATAGATAACAACTGAGGCTGGCCGGACAAATCAAAAAGTGGAAACCTATCAAAGTCTTGCCCTCCAGCAAGCTCTCGCAAAATCCTATCCGTTCCTTCGTTTCTTGCTACGGCCACTAGGCGCTGAGTAGCTGACTAGCTTTAAGACTTCTGAAATGGTCCGACTGCAGTCTTGCTTTCCCATCCCTGCACCTTCGCTTCTGAAGTAAGCATCGCATAACTTTAATTTGTTGCCAATAATTTATCCGTGTGCGTGAGGCTGCCTGGCTGGATGCCGAGGAACTCCAGCAGTTGTAGTAACGTCATAAGTATATTTAGACCGGTATCATCTGCTGTACTTTTTGCTACACTGGATGCAAACTTCTGGATGTCCGTAGCGGCCACCGAAAACCGAGTTGCTTGATCTACAGTTCCGGGACGTAGCTTTCAATTACCAACATAATATCTCGCCTCCCTTTTCCGTCCTGGTGAGTTGGTGACAGGTAGAGTGTTGTACAAGAACCTCAAGTCATTGACGACTGGTCATTATTTGCTTACAACAATCGTTATCATTTATCAGCCGCACATACTGTGCACGCCCTTACAGCAGCAGCTGCAGCAGCAGCAGAATCAGAATAACGAAAATGACCGACACACAACGAAGTAGCACGCAGTAGGACAGTCAGCTATCTGCCTGGAATTAATCAACTGTAGAAAGGTGAGCAACTCCCTTAAAATATTGCTGCAGCTTCCTAATCGTCAAATTTGTTAATAGGCGTAGGTGAGACTGGATTTTGTCCAGACTGGAAGTCGCATGCTACTTATTATATTTACAGCTTCCTGGCCAAGGATTAAAAATCCAAGCAACAAGCAGCAGACAATCTATCAGGTGCCCATCACAGGAAAGCTCGGATATTACCGACGTAGGATAGTAGATGGGCACTTGGAATAAGCGCTTTGCCAAATGTATGGTTGCACCTGTTATGGCATGCGACAGCTTCGCAGGTGGTGCATCTGAAGCGCTTTGAATCGGTGTCTCGCCCGAAAGTGCTGTCCACCCAAACTGTTTGTCATGATTGTACCTGCTAACTTCGAGCATATCAACATATCGTCATGTCGTAGCCTCTCATCCAGCGCATTGGACACGCATTTAACGCGTTTAAACAGCGGTGGGTCACTCACATGTTTTGCCCATCGACTGTAGCTATTTCCCCGTTAAGTTTTGCCAGGACCGGCTGCAGCTCTTCCGCCTGCGTACGCGTACGCAGATCTCGAGTTCCCCGCGTATCCCCGGGTAAGGTCTCATAAGGCCGGCCCACTAGCGACCCGAGTCGGACTCATCATATTTTCTAGCTAGAAGACAGGTCAAATAAATTAGCGGAGATAAACTTTGCAAGCACGTTGCAGACGCTGTACGTCTGCTAGGCAGGCTAGCTTTAATATAATTTAATATACACTGCCATATAGACAGCCAGGTCATCGTTGAAAGGTTGACTCAAGGATATCCTGCTCCACAGCATCCTGGAGAGATACAGCCAACCAACCAACCTACCACCACCACCACCAACAGCAACATTTGTGCACTTTCTTCATGTCCTCCGCAGAAGCTATTTTGGAGCTGATTTCCAGACATGGGCAAAGATACTCCAAGGCAATCTGTAGAGTTCAGTATGCCTGGCAGCTGGGGGCATATTCGACATGAGAATCCATTCCAAGAGGATGGACGTTTCTACCTAGCTGCCCAAGACCATATAAATGGGCGGGATAACCCCCTGGGTGAAACGGCAGCACAGGATAGCAGCAGTAGTCAGGACTCCAGCTGCCCAGTGAAGAAAGTTGCAGTGCAGAAAGTTGCTGGCTTGGGGGTGAAACGAGCCTCGTGGAAGGCTTTATATTGCGAGAAGACAGCAGCTGAGAAAAAAAGGATGTGGATACTAGTGGGCTGCATTGTGACAACTGTGGTCATTATTGTGGGAGTCGTCGTAGGAGTTTTGCTGGGGCTGAAGCCACAGGACCAGGACGTGCAGGTGTGCATTTGTTTTAGTTGTGCAAGGAATGTCACCTTAGGAGGTGGTCTCGCTCCCGACACACACCAGCTACGATGATGATTCAGTTCGAATGGCGTTGCCACTCCTGCAAAAGAGTAGGCGCATTGATTGTACCATACACATAAACAACCAAGTCACGCCACACTAATGGTCAAATATTGTCCCGTGGAAGCTGGGTCTAAACATCTCCCCCCTCCCCCCCCTCCCCTCAATAAAGTACACCCTCAGGGTCACACTGAGGGACAGATAATGAGGGAAGGGAAATGTGATATCGTATGATGTCATGTCATCATATAATATCACATGATGTCGACAGTCTTCCTAGGCCTAAGTTACCATTTATGTACAATATTATATGATGCAATTTGTATGATGACGAGTTTGATCACATGATCATAGTCGCCTTTGGTCAACATCATATGATATGCCGGTCCCTACAGATTATATGTTGCAACAGGTTAGTGTTGTCCAGATTTACGAAACCCTTTTTCATTTATTTTTCACTGAATCGTTTTACTGCATCCTGCAGCAGGATGAAGGACCTTGGAAAAAAGGCTTTGTGCGTATCAACAGTGCTATGCAGGTAAGTCAAAGACTTGCGATCCTCAATTTTGCTTTGCACAAGATGAGTGTCATCATGTGTTGGTGGTTGGCCCCAGTGCAAGCAAATGGGCTGGCCGCCTCAGGGCTGGCCGCCTCAACCTCACGCCTCGTAAAAAGGCGTACTATTGATTCATTTATGTCATCATTTGCCCTGCGCCTGCGCTCAATCACTGCTATCCATGTCCTTGATCTTGCTACTGTTTGATTTCTGGTAAACTGAATGCATGTATCGCTGTTGGGTATACTGATTTTGGTTTGGGATAGGACAAGAGCGCACCAGCCCATCTATCCCTTTAGCCTGAGTGCTGCCCCATGACTAAAACACACGAGCAAATCTGCTAGAACAACACACTACAGAAAATGAATAAAGATGTCACCAGACCTAGAGCACCAGCCACTTAGTCAACACTGCATTTATGTGTGTTATGTAACATATTACATACCGGTATATGCTACCCAACAGCTAAGCTATGAATACGCTATTAAGCAGGGGTTGGCATATAAAGGTATTCCCCTGCCTCTTATCTCCACCTCTTCTGACTGGGGCAAGAGGCCAATCGATCAATGACCATGTAGCTCTTATGCCAAGGGGAATTGATCGCCTTTAACCTGGCAGTCCGTTGACGAAAATATCCGCTAACATATTTGGAGCATAATTCCTTGGCTGTCGAATTGAATCCCTTATCGGTAATCGTTGCTTCAAAAGCGAGATGGCGATGTGCATGCCGTCGTTATGGACGGGCCCCGGTGCAGTGGCCATTGCTGGACCGCGGTGCCCGATGTGATGTGACGATATCTAAAAAACGACGGAGACTTGTAATATTTCCTTTAGCCGCGCCTCTTGAGATTCGAGATGTTGATTTTCCAGGACTTCGAATGCTGATTTTCGCTGTCGGGGATAACACTACAGATGTTGACAGGTGCCTTGATGCAAGTCTGCGCAATGTGACGCTGCTGGTGGTGACCAGTGCGCCTGCTGGACCTCGCAGCCGGTGTCGAGAGGGCCGAGGTTGCAAATCGTGACGGGAGCTTGCGGTTTCAAGCACTTGATCTCTTTACCTGATAACACTTGTCGAATTGCGATGATGGCGCCTGCAGGATATCGATACGCCTGCCGTATCCGGCTCTGGAATTGCAGATAGATACAGATGGACCCAGCCTTAAGATTGCAGATAGGTCCAGATAGATTCAGGTAGATTCAGATACACAGCATCACATATAGGTTGACATATATTGATGATAGATGCGGACACACAGTCACTGCACTGAGATTACATTTAGACTGCAGATATAGGTGCCCCAGTTGTGGTACCATCATTATTTTAAGTCCTCTACTCCTCTGTCCCATGACTCAAATCTACTTGCTCTGGCCTCCTTGCATCTGCGCAGTTCGAGCGAGACTGTTCTCCCCTTTCTGTGGTGGGCTTCAACGCCCATGACTTGACTGAGGTGGCCATGGTACTGCCTGAGTGGTTTGATACAGAAGGTACGGTGCTGTTAAAGATCGTCTGGTATCAGTAGTAGTTGTAGTAGTATGATGATTACATTTTCCTGCTGCCCTACTGGACTCCAAATGTGCCCGCGGCTTGGTGGAGTCAAGGGGGACTGATGAACATCATACTTGTACCCCATGTTTGCTGGGTAGTAGCACCAGCTGGGGTCTCTGAATTGCCTAAATGAACTCACCCACAAATGCATGGTATTGGATGGTGTGGGGATATGAATGCATACTAATAATAATATTATCATCATCATCATCATCATCATCATCATCATCATCATCATCATCATCATCATCATCATCATCATCATCATCATCATCATCATCATCATCATCATCATCATCATCATCATCATCATCATCATCAACATCATCATCATAAGATATATCGAATCAGCCGACACATCAGCGAACGGTCTCATAACTAACTCACTTTCGTTGCTACCTGTCGCTCCGATGCGAACACTCTCCGCCATTTTTTAGCGTCGCTTGTGACGCTGCATAGAACTCATCGAACTCTTAACGTAAAGCTCCCTTCTTACGAATAAACCTGATCTGACTACGCAGGTGGACTTACAGGGCAGGAGAGAGTTTGGGATGACTTGGGACAAGCTTCCGAATCAGGGATGAATGTCCTGCGCACATGGGCTCATACGAGTGGGGAGCAGTTCCCCTTCCAGGTAGGTGGGGCTTGGTTGGGGGGTTAAGGTGTGGGGTGTCTTGGTTAGGGGTGCCTTGGCTTGGCTGTTCTTCTTTTGTCTGGTCGGTGGTGGAGGTGTGGGGTGTCTTGGCTTGGCTTGGCTGACTTGGTTGAGGTGAAGGTGTGGGGTGTTGAACATGGGCGCATACAACTGGGGAGCTGTTCCCCTTCCAGGTAGGTGGGGCTAGGCAGTGGTGTCATGGCTTGGCTTGGCTTGCTTGGTTAAGGTGGCTTGGCTTGGCTTGGCTTGCTTGGTTGAGGTGAAGGTGTGGGGTGTTGAACATGGGCACAAACAAGTGGGGAGCAGTTCCCCTTCCAGGTAGGTGGGGCTAGGCAGTGGTGTCATGGCTTGGCTTGGCTTGCTTGGTTGAGGTGAAAGTGTGGGGTGTTGAACATGGGCGCATACAAGTGGGGAGCAGTTCCCCTTCCAGTTAGGCGGGGCTTGGTTGGGGGTTAAGGTGAGGGGTGTCTTGGTTGGGGTTGAAGGTGTGGGGTGTTTTGGTGTAGGGTGTCTTGGCTTGGCTTTTCATCTGTTTACTACTTGGGGATAGAGGTGTGGGATGTCTTGGTTAGGGGTGTCTTGGCTTGGCTTTTCTTCTCTTGTCTGGTTGGGGGTGAAGGTGTAGGGTGTCTTGGTTGGGGGTGTCTTGGCTTGGCTGTTCTTATTTTTTCTGGTTGGGGGTGGTGTGGTGTGTCTTGGTAGGGGGTGAAGGTGTGGGGTGTCTTGGTTGGGGGTGAAAGTGTGGGGTTTCAAGGATGGGGGTGAAGGTGTGGGGCGTCTTGGTTTGGCTTTTCTTCTCTTGTCTGGTTGGGGTGGAGTTGTGGGGTGGCTTGGCTTTGCTTTGCTTTGCTTGGCTTGGCTTGGCTTGGCTTGGCTTGGCTTGGTTGGGGATGAAGGTGTTGGGTGTTGAACATGCGCTTGTTCATGAAGAGCAATCCCTCTTGAATCCATCATGTAGGCTTAATGCACACTGAAGTCCAGTAGGACAATGTCATCATCATCATCATCATCATCAACACCACCAACAGCAACAACACGACCACCATTACTTCCTCTGTCCCCACCACAATCAACCCCCCCCCCCCCACCACCACCATCACCTAATAGCCCCCCCCACCCCCCACCCCCCCCACCCCCCCCACCCCCCCCACCCCACCCCCCCACCCCCCCCACACACACACGCACCACCACCACCACCTTCGACCCCCCCCCCCCCACACACACACACCACACCACCCACCCCCACCACCCCCACCACCATCACCCCCACCCCACACTTCGTGCTGTGTGTCCGCAGGTTTACCCCGGGATCTACAACGAGGCCGCTCTGAGGGCTCTGGACTTCGTGCTCTATACTGCTGCCTCCCACGGTCTGCTTGTTATACTGAGCCTGGTTGACAACTGGAAGTACTACAGCGGTGTAGACCAGGTGTGCTTGACCATTGCTAAGTCTGGAATGTTGTGTGCTTTACACTGCTGCCTCCCACGCCTGTTTGTTATCCTGAGCCTGGTTGACAACTGGAAGTAGTACAGCGGTGTAGATGAGGTACACTGTACCAGTGTTGTGCCGGGAATGCTTTCTGGCCCTGTGCTGTGTGTCTTAAGCTTTATCCCGTGATCGATAACAAAGCCACCCTAAGGGCCCTGAACGTTGTCCTCGTTACTGCTGCCTCCCACGGTCTGCTTGTTATCCTGAGCCTGGTTGACAACTGGAAGTACTACAGCGGTGTAGATGAGGTACACTGTACCATTGTTGTGCCGAGAATGCTTCCTGGCCCTGTGCTGTGTGTCAAAAGCTTTATCCTCTATCTTGATCGATAACAAAGCCGCTCTAAGGGCTCTGGACTTAATGCTCTGTACGGCTGCCTCCCACGCTTGCTCGTCATCCCGAGCCTGGTTTACGACTGGAAGTACTACAGCGGTGTAGATCAGGTGTGCTTCACCTTTGTTGTGCCGGGAAGTCTTCCTGGCCCTGTGCTGTGTGTCCAAAGCTGTATCCCGTGATTGATAACGAAGCCGCTCTGAGGGCTCTGGACTTAGTGCTCTGTACGGCTGCCTCCCACGCTTGCTTGTCATCCCGAGCCTGGTTTACGACTGGAAGTACTACAGCGGTGTAGATCAGGTGTGCTTCACCTTTGTTGTGCCGGGAAGTCTTCCTGGCCCTGTGCTGTGTGTCCAAAGCTGTATCCCGTGATTGATAACGAAGCCGCTCTGAGGGCTCTGGACTTAGTGCTCTGTACGGCTGCCTCCCACGCTTGCTCGTCATCCCGAGCCTGGTTTACGACTGGAAGTACTACAGCGGTGTAGATCAGGTGTGCTTCACCTTTGTTGTGCCGGGAAGTCTTCCTGGCCCTGTGCTGTGTGTCCAAAGCTGTATCCCGTGATTGATAACGAAGCCGCTCTGAGGGCTCTGGACTTAGTGCTCTGTACAGCTGCCTCCCACGGTCTGCTTGTCATCCTCCTTTATCTAGCGCTACGGCATATTACATAGTTTGTCCAAGGATTCTCATAATTGGTAAGTTAATCGCCCCCAAAATAGCAATACAATAGGGTAGAATCATCCAAGCCTGTTTGGCTACTGGAAGTACTACAGCAGTGAGTACTGCTGGGTTGGATTGGGTTTGGGTGGGTTGGGTTTGGGTACTGTTGGGTTGGGCAGTTAATCGCCCCCAAAATAGCAGTAAAATAGGGTAAAATCATCCAAGTCTGTTTGGCTACTGGAAGTACTACAGCAGTGAAGATGAGGTACACTGTACCATTGCTGTGTCGGGAATGTTTCATGCTCTATACTGCTGCCACCCACGGTCTAATTGTCATTGCCCTTTGTCTAGCACTACCCCATATTACATCTTCTGTCCAAGGATTCTCATAATTGTTAAGGTAATCCCCCCCCCCCCCCCCCCCCCCCCCCCCCCAAGTAGTAAACTGGAGTAGAATTATACAAGCCTGGTTGACAACTGGAAGTACTACAGCGGTGTAGATCAGGTGCGCTTCACCATCGTTGTGTTAGGAATGCTTCCTGGCCCTGTACTTAACCAGTTTTAATTTGAACTGCCCCAAATTTAATTGTAACTGCTTCGTATCCACTCTCCCCTTGATATGCACTGGTCTAGCCGTGTGTTATTTCTTATATGAAGCACACACATACATGCGCAGGTCTAGCCGAGTCACATTTAAACTGCCCAATGCATCTCCACTCCCCCAACCCACCCACCCACACCCACTACCCACCCACCCACCCACCCACCCGCACCCTCCACCCACCACCACCCACCCACCACCCACTGCCCACCCACCACCCACCAACCCACCCACCCACACCCACTACCTACTCACACCCACTATCCACTCACCACCCACTACCCACTCACCACCCACTATCCACCCACCCACCCACCCCCACCCCACCACCCACCACCCACACCCCACCACTCACCACCCACTATCCACCCCCACCCACAACCCACCACCCACCATCTACCTCCCTCGACCCGCCACTTCATCACCGCCCGCCCGACCGACCGACCGACCGACCGACCGACCGCCCACCCACTACCCACACACTCACCCCCCCCCCCCCCCCCCCTCCCCCTCCTCTCCCCTCCCCCCTATTAGTACGTTGACTGGAGCAGCACAGCTCCCCCAAGAGAGACAGACGACCAC
>JACBWV010000722.1:286899-316899 GCA_013435795.1 Chlamydomonas sp. ICE-L
AGAGGATGATCACGAAAATCGACTGAAGGCGTTATTTATCTGTCTTTTTATCTTTATCATCATCATTATCATGGCTTGATCTACTCAACTTGTATTCTGGAGCCTGATGGTCGGCTCGGTTGGTGTGTGTGTTTTGGGGTGGGGGGGTGGGGGGGGGGGGGGGGGAAGGTGTGGGGGGTCGGGGTGGGGGGGGTGGGGGGGGGGGGGGGGGGGGGCTTGAGTGCTCGACCCCAGGCTCGACTGCTTTAGGAACTTCGTACGGTAGGGGACCGGAATTCAGAACGCGTTGCGCGCGCGCCTTTTTCCGCCCAACTGCCGCTCGTTCCAAGCTGGACGCGAAGGTCTGGGTGACATCCAGCCTGGCCTCCAGCCTGGATGTACCTTCCAGGAGATTCACCAATTACACCCTTGGTGTCACTAACTAACGACTTCAGATTTGTACTCCTCTCGTCGAGACCTTCTCAATGGTGTACGTCACGCTCAAAAATTCGCACTGGCAAGAAAGTTACACGAGGTACAAATAAAATTGGGAAAACGGTCGGACCCCCCCCCCCCCGAACCCCCCCCACCCCCCCCTCGTATCTCGGCCGGCCCGGTGGGGTGTATCACATGATTTTTTTTGTATCGACTATTGCTCGCGTTCTCTATCTCATATCGAACGTGCGGATACGAATCTTTTTCCTTGCCCCCCCCTCGTAAAACTTATATATAATGTAATTAAAATAGTATATATATAAGTAAAACTTATATAATATATGAAATAGTATCTATAATAATAAAACTTATAGATAATATATTAAATAGATATATAGATAAGAAAACTTATATATAATATATTAAATAGTATATATAAATACGTAAAACTTATATATATTATTAATAGTATATAGAATAAGTAAAAAACTTATATATATATATTAAGAGAAGTATATGTAATAGTAAAATTATATATATATTTAAATAGTAGTATAATAAGTAAAACTGATATAGATATAGTGAATAGTATATATATAATCAACTTATAGATAATTATTAAATAGTATTCTAATAAGTAAAAAGTATAGAATAGATTAAATATTAGATCTAATAAGTAAAACTTATATCTAATATATTAAATCTATATCTAAACAGTACCACATTATATATAATATAGTCTAGTATATAATATCAAAGACTTATATAAATGATATTAAAATAGTAGATATAGATAAGTAAACTTATCTTAAATATTATAAAGAGTATATATAATAAGTACACTTATATATAAGTATTAAAATTTAATATAGAATAAGTAAAACGTATATAGAAGTAGAAATACGTATATTAGAGAGGAAACTTATATATAAATGTTATAAATAGTATATATACCTCATACAATTAACCTTAGTAAACTGACAGTGGTCCAGAATAAATAACCTGATAATCATCATCATTATCATCATAATAATAAATAGTAGCAAATAGTGTGCTGTATTACGAGGCGCGAGGTTGGGGACCCTATACTTCAGCAGGTGAGAAGTCTTAAATATATAATTAAATTAATACATGCATAAATACGTAACAAATAAGTAAATAAATAAATAAATAAATACATAAATAAACAAATAAATAAATAAATAAATCAATAAAAATACATAAATATATGAATAAACAAATGAATAACTAGAGAAATAAATAAATACATAGTATGCGACCCAGCGTTGTCTCACTTTGTCCAGTAGATACCACTTCGGGTGTCTGTCTTGCACCGTTGGTGATTGACGGAATTATTATTCCAGGCACGAGGTCGAGGAGGCCGTCCCATGTGCTTGCAATGGGGCCAACTACCAATGAGAAATCTCTATTATTCCTTACACTGATATCATGTATGATGATAGGATATGATATAATGTAATCTAATCTAATATAATATAATCTAATCTAATCTAATCTAATATAATATAATATAATATAATATAATATAATATAATATAATATAATATAATATAATATAATATAATATAATATAATATAGTCTAAGATAATCTAAGATAAGATAACATAACATAACATAACATAACATAACATAACATAATGCCATATAATATAATGCAATGTATATTAGATTGTCTGTTCTGTTATTTTCTGTTCTGTTCTGTTTTGTTGATTTATAATCTGACGAGAAATTTAATGTTCAATTATCTGTATAGCGCCACCCCGTCCTGTTCACAATGATATTATATCATAACAGTAGGGACCGGCATATCATATGGTGATGACCAAAGGCGTTTATCTTATCTTATGATGTTGTACAAACTGCATCATACGATATTGTATATAAATGGTTACTTTCGCCTAGTAAGACTGCCGGCATCATATGATATCATATTGCCGTTCCATTAGAACATAAATACGCTTTTGTTACATGTATTGATACATGTGACAGTACAAGTAATGTTAGATTATCTGCTTAGCAGGCCCCCGTCGTGCACAGTTTTTCTTATTTCGAGCGCTGCCCCCCGACCCCCCCAGGCTCCACGCTTCGCGCTCCGCCATGTGATGGCTACGCAACTTTCCTGGAATGAGGGTTAAGTAGCCCAAGTAGCTACTCAACCTGGTATACAGAAATCTGAAATAAAAAACACTGGTCGTGCACACAATAATCTTATATCATTCAACAGCAAAACGCTCTTGTTCCATTTATTAATACATGTGACAAGAAACGTAATGTTAGATTATCTGCTTAGCGGGCCCCCGTCGTTCTCACAATAATATCATATCGTACAACTGGCATACGTTCTTGTTAGATTTATTCATAAATGTGACAAGAAACGTAACGTTAAATCATCTGCTTTGCGGGCCCCCGCTGTGCTAACAATGATCTCATATCATACAACAGGCATACGGTCTTGTTACATGTATTGATAAATTTGACACACAACTTAACCTTGCATTATTTTCTTAGCGCCCCCCCGTACCCCCGGCCCCTCGAAAAATGTCAACCAACCCTGCTATCCAACGCACACCAGTCTTACCCACATGTCCGTCATACCTCCCTGAACCTTACACCCTGAACCCTGAACCCTGAACGCCCATGCTTGCAGGGCCAGAACTTCAACAACCTCCCCTCCCCTCCAACACACACCAGACTTACCCACTTGCCCGTCCTCCGTAAACCCTGTACCCTAAACCCTGAACGCCCATGCTTGCAGGGTCAGAACTTAAGCACCCTGCCCTTCTCTCTTACACTGGAAGACCTGACCCAGCCCTCCAACACACACCAGCCTTTCCCACATGTCCGTCATGCCTCCCTAAACCCTAAACCCTGAACTATAAACCCTAAACCCTACACTCTGTGCCCTGGACGCCCATGCTTGCGTTTGAGCACCCTCACCTCCCCTCCAACACTTGAGGGCCCGCCCCTACTCTCCAACACACACCAGTCTTACCCATATGTCCGTCATACCTCCCTAAACCCTAAACCCTGAACCCGAAAACTTAATCCCTATACCCTACACTCTGAACCTTGAACCCTGAGCGCCCATGCTTGCAGGGTCAGAACTTGAGCACCCTGTACTCCCCTCCAACACACACCAATCTTACCCACATGTCCGTCATAACTGTCTAAACCCTAAACCCTACACTCTGAACCCTGAACCCTGAACCCTGAACGCCCATGCTTGCAGGGTCAGAACTTGAGCAACCTTTCTTCGCCTCCATTGTATGAGGACCCGAACCTGCTCTCCAACACACACCAGTCTTACCCACATGTCTGTCATACCTCCTTTAACCCTAAACCCTACACTCTGAACCCTGAACCCTAAACGCCCATGCTTGCAGGGTCAGAAAATGAGTAATCTGTCCTCCCCTCGCACTTGAGAACCCAAACCTACTCTCCATCACACACCAGTCTTACCCACACCCCTCTCTGTACCCTAAACCCTAAAAACTGAACCCTGAACCCTTAACCCTAAACCCTACACTCTGAACCCTGAACCCTGAATGCCCATGCTTGCAGGGACAGAACATGAGCAATCTGTCCTCCCCTCCAACATATGAGCGAGAGCGTCATGCCCTGTTCTGGACCGACCCTGGGAGCAAGGAGCTGTACCGAGCCCACATCTCTGCCATTCTGTCAAGGAGGAATACATACACTGGGTGCGTTGGATCATATTGTGTGTGTGCACACACTTATGTGTGTGTTCTTATGTGTGTGTGTCTCTTTGCATGTGTGTTGGTGTGTTCTGGACCGACCCTGGTAGCAAGGAGTTCAACCGTGCCCACATCTCTGCCATTCTGTCAAGGAGGAACACATACACTGGGTGCGTTGGATCATATTGTGTGTGTGCATGTGCGTACGTGTGTGTGTGGGTGTGTGTTCTTCTGTGTGTATATTTGTGCGCTTGTGCGCGTGGGTGTGCTCTGTGTGTGTATTTGTGTGCATGTGTGTTGGTGTGTGCTCTTATGTGTGTGTGTTCTTGTGTGTGCATTTTTATTTGTTTGTTTATTTGTGTGTGAGTGTTCTTATGTGTGTGTATTTGTGTGCATGTGTGTTGGTGTGCTGGTGTGTTCTGGACTGACCCTGGGAGCAAGGAGCTGTACTGTTCCTACATCTCTGCCATTCTGTCAAGAAGGAACACATACACTGGGTGGGTTGGATCATGTATTCATATTGTGTGTGCACACACCTCTGCGTGTGTGGGTGTGTGTTCTCATGTGTGTGTGTATTTGTGTGCATGTGTGCATGTGTGTTGGTTTGTGCTCTTATGTGTGTGTATTTGTGTTTAGTGTTTTCTTGATTTGGTGTGTTCTGGACCGACCCTGGGAGCAAGGAGCTGTATCATGCCCATTTCTCTGCCATTATGTCAAGGAGGAACACACACCTATGTGTGTGTTCTTATGTGTGTGTGTGTGTCTGTTTGCATGTGTGTTGGTGTGTTCTGGACCGACCCTGGGAGCAAGGAGTTATGCTGAGCCCACATCTCTGCCATTCTTTCAAGGAGGAACACATACACTGGGGCGTTGGATCATATTGTGTGTGTGCATGCTCCTCTGTGTGTGTGTGGGTGTGTGCTCGTGTGGGTGTGTACATGTGTGGACGTGTGTGTGGGTGTGATCTTGTGTGTGCTCGTGTGGGTGTGCACATGTGTGAACGTGTTTGTGGGTGTGTTATTGTGTGTGCTCGTGTGGGTGTGTACATGTGTGGACGTATGTGTGGGTTTGATCTTGTGTGTGCTCGTGTGGGTGTGCACATGTGTGAACGTGTTTGTGGGTGTGTTATTGTGTGTGCTCGTGTGGGTGTGTACATGTGTGGACGTGTGTGTGGGTGTGATCTTGTGTGTGCTCGTGTGGGTGTGCACATGTGTGAACGTGTTTGTGGGTGTGTTATTGTGTGTGCTCGTGTGAGTGTGTACATGTGTGGACGTGTGTGTGGGTGTGATCTTGTGTGTGCTCGTGTGGGTGTGTACATGTGTGAACGTGATGTGTACGTATTTGTGTGTGTCTGTGTTTGTGTCTGTGCACATGTGTTTGTGTCTGTGCACATGTGTTTGTGTATGTGCACATGTATTTGTGTATGTGCACATGTGCGCACAAGTCCAAATTGAATCCGCTAGCAGGGTCAGTAAGTGTCAGTGTGAACAAAGTTACGCATTACACCTGTGCGTGTGAGTTTCTGTGCATGTGTATGTATATGTCTGTGCATGTGTGTGTATGTGCATTTGTATGTGCGTGTGTATGTAGGCGTGTGTGAGAGTTTGTGTGGATATGTATTCGTATGTTTGTGCGTGTGTGTGTGTGTGCATTTGTATGAGCGTGTGTGAGTCGGCTTGTGTGAGAGTTTGTGTGCATGCGTATTCATATGTTTGTGCATGTGTGTGTATGTGCATTTGTTTGTGCGTGTGTGAGTCTGCATGTGTGAGTCTGCATGTGTGAGAGTTTGTGTGAATGTGCTTGCTTATAATAGTGCTATGTAATACTTCAACTCTGAATAATTTAATTTCACACACCACCACCATGACTTCCTCTCCAACCCAGCCCACCCCACTCCACCCCACCACACACACACCCTAATCCCAACCCCCACCTACACCCACCCACCCACCCCACCACAACGCACACAAAACACAACACAACACAACACACCAACACTCCAACCCCCACCTCCGCCTCCACCCCCCCACCAGGGCCCAACCCCAGCCACACCACCCCACACCGCAACACAACTCGCCACATCCACCCACCCCCACGCCACCCCCACAACACCCCCACACCGCAAACCACAACCCCCCCACCACCCACCCACCACTCCACACTCACCCACAACACCCCCCACACACCTCAAGCCACAACCCACACATCCACCCACCCACCACACCCACACACACCACACACACCCCCACAACACGTACCACAACTCCTTCACATCCACCCCACCCCCACTCCACAACACACCCACCACCCCCAACACCTCACCACACTCCCCATCCACCACCACCCACCACTCCACACCACACCACCCCCACACCGCAACCACAACTCCCACATCCACCCACTCCACCACTCACAGAACACACCACCCCCACCTCCACACCACATCACATACAGCTAGACCTCTCACCCTGACCACCACCTTCCACTGGCTTCCCGTACTGCCTCAGCTTGCTGTACAGAGACGACCCCACAATTCTGCTGGTACTTGGCCCCCCCCCAAAAATGAGGGTCGGTCTGTTAGGGAGTCCCTTCGTGTGCTAATGGACACTGCATGTTGTGGGTGGCGGTGGTGCTGCTGTTTGGTGGTGTGAGTGTGAGAGTGGTGTGTGTGTTGTGTGGGGGGGGGGGTGGGGGGGGGGGGGGGGGGGGGGGGGGGGATGTGGGAGGGAGGTGGAGGGCGGGGGGAGAAGATGCGCTCGTCTGGGTGGGGCATGGTACGCAATGCAATCTATTGGCCCTCCTAGTATGTAGGGGGCGGGGGCAAAGCTGGTTATTTTTTGGGGGTGCTGGGGGGTTTTAGAATGAAAAAGGAGGTAGGGGTGGCCGATGATGGACGCTGTTAGGGGTCCCTTTGTTGTGCTGGTGGACATGCATTGTGTTGGGGTGGACCTGTGTTGGTGGCGGTGTAGGGGGTGTGTTTTTATTGTAGGGGGGGGGGGGGGGGGGGGGGTATTGGGTTATAGGGGATAGACGGGAGAGTAGGAGGGATGCCTAGAAGCTGAAATATTTGGGAGTAGTCTAGTGGCTGACTCAAGGGGCTGCCTAGAAGCTGAAATATTTGGGTGTAGTCCAGTGGCTGACTCAGGATCTGCCTATATCGGAATTATTTTGGGTGACCCTCTATCCCAGAAACTTCACACCCTTCACCCCTAGCAGACACCGGCCTTATTGAGAAGAATTAAATGATCACTGTAGCACGCACTCATGCAGGTAGCATGTGAAGCATCATCAACGTGTTTCCCAACCCCACACCACCCCTAGCCACCGATCTTCACACCCTTCACCCCTAGCAGACACCGGCCTGATTGAGAAGAATTAAATGATCACTGTAGCACGAACTCATGCAGGTAGCATGTGAATCATCATCAACGTGTTTCCTATTTGACTGCGCAATTAGCTTGAGTCAGAAGAAATCGTGCAAACAGTATTAGGCTCCAATCAACAGATTCACCCCACACACGAAAATCAGGAAACGAACCAACATTAGAGTACAAACAATTATTCGAGGCTGATCATGAACGGCCAAGCTCCATGCAGTGGTTAGGGAAGCTTGAGCGTTTTTTCTGAAGCTTCTCTCACCACTGCTGGGAGCTTGGTTGTTCATGTCCGGCCTTGAAAGGTTGGTTGATTGGTTGGTTGGTTGGTTGGTTGGTTGGTTGGTTGGTTGGTTGGTCATGTCCAGCCTTGGTTGGTTGGTTGGTTGGTTGGTTGGTTGGTTGGTTGGTTGGTTGGTTGGTTGGTTGGTTGGTTGGTTGGTTGGTTGGTTGGTTGGTTGGTTGTTGGTCATGTCCAGCCTTGGTTGGTTGGTTGGTTGGTTGGTTGGTTGGTTGTTCATGTCCAGCCTTGGTTGGTTGGTTGGTTGGTTGTTCATGTCCAGCCTTGGTTGGTTGGTTGGTTGGTTGGTTGGTTGGTTGGTTAGTTGGTTGGTTGGTTGGTTGGTCATGTCCGGCCTACAAAAATTGCTAGTACTCTAATGTCGATTCGTTTCTTGATTTTCGTGTGTGGGGAGAATCTGTTGATTGGAGCCTAATACTGTTTGCGTGATGTCTGTTGACTCGAGCTAATTGCGCAGTCTAATTGCAAACACGTTGACGATGCTTCAAATGCTAACCGCATGAGTTAGCATGGGTATAGACGTGCTCCCGCGGAGGAAGTAGGGACTCAGAAGTTTTCACCGGCACCCGGCCTGTACCTAGAAGTACGGCTGAAATCAGAGGGCTCTGCAGGGCTCTGGTTGAAATATCCCCTTTCAACGAATGGCTGAATGGCAGAGCAACTTGAACAGCACAGGTGCCGCGTTCGAATCCCCACGGGTGCGTGCGCTTAAGTGTTCGCGGTCGCTGTCAACTGCCATGGTAGCTTTACCACGCCCCACCAGGCGTTATCATGTGGCTGTCCCCATGGCCAAATGGGTCATATTTCAGTCGTACTTCCGGGTACCCATGTTTGAAATAAAAAAACATGGTGAAAACGGGTCCCGGGATAGCAAGTTTCTAGACCGCGATGCAGATGCTCGAAATGCTCTGTTTGAATGATGTATTGCCCGAGGATGTTGGTAAGGCCAAGCGGTTAAAAGATAGCCAAACTGTTGCTCGGCGAGTTCAATCAAGTGGACAAAGTATGATAACGCCTGGTGGGGCGTGGTGTTAAGGGAACCCGTCGTACGTGGGCAGAGACCGGTCTACCACCTCGACTGGACAAGCTACCATCGCGGTTGACAACGACCTGCAACGCTAAGGGTGACCGTAGGGGGAATCGACCCCCCGACTTTTCGTCGTTAAAGCGATTTGGTGTACCACTAGACTAATCGTATTACTGAAATGGGCTGAGTGGATATAGTATGATAATGAGTTCCAACTCACCAAGTCTCTCACATCAAGGGACTTGTTATCACCGTCAGCGAGCTCCTGCGCTTCCGAGCGTCCACCCCTTTCAAATCTATGAATGTCAGGTACAAGCTCGCATCCCTGGGAAATGATCTTGCTATCTAGCGTTCTGATGAGTTATGCACGCGGCTCAAGATTTTGACCGCCCTGAAAATTTCGGGGTCGGAAATTGGGTTTGGCTGAAACTGTGCCCCCCACCACCCCCCACCCCCCACCCCGCGCACCTTTTGTCACCATGGGGACAGCCTGCTTTGCTCATTGTGCATGTTGTACAGCCTTGTACTGCCTTGTACTGATACGAGAACCTTCGGCGCTTTCCTGCTTTGCTCATTTTGCATGTCGTACAGCCTTGTACTGCCTTGTACTGATACGAGAACCTTGGGCGCATACCTCCTCTGTTCTTTCTGCTTGTTGTACAGCCTTGTACTTGACTTGTACTGATACAAGAACCTTGGGCACATACCTGCTCTGTTAATTCTGCTTGTTGTACATCCTTGTACTGCCTTATACTGATACAGGAGGGGCTTCATACGAAACAGCACTGACGAACTGAACCCAAACAATTGCTTTACCAACATGGCATGATATGACATGGCCCCTCCCCCACTCCCTCACGACTAACCCACCCCCCTCCCTCCCCCCTCACCCCCTCCCTCCCCCCTCCCTCCCCCCTCAACCCCTTCCCCCCTCCCTCACCCCTCCCTCACCCCTCCCCCCTCCCTCACCTCTCCCTCACCCCTCACCCCCTCCCTCCCCCTCACCCCTTACCCCCTCCATCACCCTTACTCCCTCACCCCCCTCCCGCACCCCCTCCCCCCTCACCCCTTCCCCCCGCTCCTCACCCCTCACCCCTCACCCCCTCACCCCTCCCTCACACCTTACCCCCCTCATCTCACACCACCCCCCGTCACACGCTCAACCCACCTCACCCCCTCTCTCACACCTTACCTACCCCCATCCCTCACCCCTCCCTCACCCCTCACCCTCACCCCTCACCCCCTCCCTCACCCCTCACACCTTACCCCATCCCTCACCCTAGGGGGTCTCAAAATTAACTTAGCCCTTACAATAATTTTTCACATTTATTTCTTGTATGGAACATAAGACTATGCATGGGTGCAATGCACGTCCCTGTGCCATGTGCACATGCCTGACCCCCAGCCAATCCAAATCTAGAAGGCTCCTCTCCCTTTCTGATGACTCAATTCCAAAAACAATGTCGCAACACATCAAAACAAGACCAAAATAGGAACCCACCCCATGGAACCCATGAACGCTTGTCTTGATTGGCATTATCTACAGGTGGCATGGTGAGTTATACCTGAGTATGAAAACATACCAATAAATTTGCCAAGCCATGCTGTTGTGGCCATGTACTATGCATGCATTACTACCCACACCCCCAAAACCACACACCCATGAACATCCCATACGCACTGAGACCCCCTTGGATCTATCGTGGCATGTCATGGGGTGGTAGGCCACAGGTCTTTCACTCATGTAACATGCAACACCTAACATTGCTCTAGCATTCAAGGCCTTTGGCATGCAACAACTCGCCGCTGCCCCGAAATACGCACCTCTTAGCTTTCCACATGTCAAGGTTTCCGCCATTGCCAACCACTCCCGCGAGCACCAGAAAGATTTCCCTATAGATAGCCGTAAACTAGGGCGCACTAACTATCGAAAATAGGCAATGTGGGATTCGGAATTCGAATTCTTCGCCCTTAGTTTAATTGTGCAACGACAAGGTAACTTAATTTTGGCACCCCCTACCCCTTCCCCCCTCCCTCAACCCTTCCCCCCTCAACCCCTCCCTCAACCCTGACCCCCTCCCTTACCCCTCACCCCTTCCCCACTTCCTCACCCCTCACCCCCTCCCTCACCCCCTCCCTCACCCCTTCCCCCCCTCCCTCACCCCCTCCCCCACCCCTCCCTCACCCCTCACCCCCTCCCTCACCCCTTCCCAGGGATGGATCCAGGAAATGTCACAGTTCCTGAAGACAATGGACCCCAACCACCTTGTGACTGTTGGATCAGAGGGCTTCTTTGGGGGCAGCACGCCAGAGGTAGGTCGGAAAGTACTGTGTATGTGTGTGTGGGGTGTGTGTGGGTGTGTGTGGGTGTGTGAGTGGGGGGTGGGACCTGCGTATGCATGTGTCTCTCTACAGTTCTTGCACCCCCGAGCCTATGCCAGTGTGAGTTATCTTTTGTTCTTGTGGCTGTGGACGAAAGACAATGAACCCCATCCACCTTGTGACTGTTGGATCAGAGGGCTTCTTTGGGGGCAGCACACCAGAGGTAAGTCGGACAGCCTGTGTATGGGCGTGTGTGCGTGAGTATGTTGGTGGTGTGTGTGGGGGGGGGGGGGCTGTTTATGTGTGTCTCTACATTCTTTGAGAGCAGCGCGCCGGAGGTAGGTCGGACAGCCCTATGTATGTGTGTATGCATGTGTGTGTATGCATGTATGTGTGTGTGTTTCTGTGTGTATGTGCATTTGTGTCTGTGTGTCTCTTCAGTCTTTGTATGCCTATGCCAGTGTGAGATGCCTTGTGTTCTTGTGGCTGTGGAGGAAAGACGGTCGACCCCAAACTAACTTGTGACCGTCGGATCAGAGGTATTATTTGGAAGCAGCATGACAGAGTTAGGCCGGACAGTCCTGTGTATGTGTGTGTGCGTGCGTGTGTGTGTGTGTCTGTCCCTACGGCCTTTTCCCCCTGAGCCTATGCCAGTGTGAGTTGCCATGTGGTCTTGTGGCTGTGGACGAAAGACAATGAACCCCAACCACCTTGTGACCGTCGGTTCAGAGGGCTTCTCTGGTAGCAGCACGCCGGATGTAGGTCGGATAGTCATTCGTGTGTGTGTGTGTGTGTGTGTGTGTGTGTGTGTGAGTAGGGGGGGGGGGGGGGGGGCGGGGAACTGTGTATGTTGGTGTAGGTGTGCGTGTTGGCGTGTGTGTTGGCGTGTGGGGTTTGTGTGTCTGTGTTGGTGTATGTGTTTCTCTACAGTCTGTGTAACCCTGAGCCTATGCCAGTGTGAGTTGCCTTGTGTTCTTGTGGCTGTGGAGGAAAGACAGTTGACCCCAAACTAACTTGTGACTGTCGGATATGAGGTATTATTTGGGAGCAGCATGACGGAGGTAGGCCGGACAGTCCTGTGTATGGGTGTTTGTGTGTGTGTGTGAAGGTGTATGCGGGTGGGTGTGTACGTGTTTGTGTGTGTGTGTGCGGTGTGTGGGTGACTGTGAATGTGTGTATATGAGTGGATATGTGTGTATGAGTGGATATGTGTGTGTGGGGTGTGTGTGTGTGATGCACCTCCACCTCCACCACCACCTCCACCCTAACCCCCACCCTCACCTCCACTACCATCTCCACCACCACCACCACCTCCACCTCCACCTCCACCACCACCTCCACCACCACCTCCACCTCCACCTCCACCTCCACCTCCACCTCCACCTCCACCTCCACCTCCACCTCCACCTCCACCTCCACCTCCACCTCCACCTCCACCTCCACCTCCACCTCCACAGCCACTCCACTCCACCTCCATCGACCATCCACCTCCACCGTACCCCCTCCCCCTCTCACCTCCACCTCCACCACCTGCCACCTCCACCGTCCCCCGTCCCCTCCCCTCCCTCCACCACCACTCAACCACCAATCCCACCTCCACACCAACTCCACCACCTCCCCCTCCACCACCCCTTCCCTCCACCTCCACCTCCACCTGCCCCCTCCACCGTCACACCACCATCACCCTCCCCCTCCCCATCCACTCCCGCCACCTCCACCTCCCCTCCATTCCCCCCCTCCCCACCTCCACCGTCCCCCTCCACCTCCACCTCACACCTCCCACCAAACGCCCTCCCCCAAAGTCGCCACCTCCACCCCACCGACCTATCCCCTCACCTCCACCTCCACCACCAACTCCACCACCTCCACCTCCACCACCACCTCCACCACCACCTCCATCTCCACCTCCACCTCCCACCTCTCCCTCCACCCCCAACTCCACCACGGATCCCCTCCCCCACCACCTCCACCACCTCCACCGCCACCACCCCACTGATCCCCGCACCGCACCTCCATCCCACCATCCACTCAACGCTGTACCTCCACCCCCCGCCACCACCTCCACCAAACCTCCCTCCTCCTGCTGCCCCTAGTTCTAGCATTACAACCAAGGGGAGTGGAGCGCCCATGTGGGCCGAGACTTGACACTTGCTGAAAACAATTCATTGCCCTCTTTTACCCTCATTACCCTCTTGCCCCTGGACTTTTCCTGCCTCCACCCCCACCTCCACCTCCACCACCTCCACCTCCATACCCACCAACCATCTCTCCTCCTGCTGCCCCCCAGTACTTGCAGTACAACCCAGGAGAGTGGAGCGCTTTTGTGGGCCAAGATTTCGTCCAGAACAACGCACTGAACTCCATTGACTTCGCCTCCATCCACGTTTGGCCAGACCAGTGGATTGGATACCAACTGTAAGTAGGGAACGGCTATGTTATATAGTATTAGTGCATACATAATATTATATAATATTATATAATATAATTTAGACGAGCTGTCCCACCATAATTTCGAATTCATTCGAAAAACTAATATTATTGCGACACTACAATAATAGTAGTTAATATTAGTTTTTCAAACACTGAAATTAGTTGCCGTTTCCCGCCAGACCAGTGGATAGGATACCAGCTGTAAGTAGGGAGCGGCAATGTGATGTCATGTCATCATATGATATCATATGATGCCGGCGGTCTGAGTAGGTAACTTTGGACTGGGCCATCATATCATATGATATGAAATCATATGATTTTTGTATGATATCATATGATATCATGCTCTTCTTTGCTCAACATAATAGGATTTGCCGTTCCCTAGCTGTAAGGGGGGACCGGCAAATCAATAAAATAAATCAATAGTACGCCTTGTTACGAGGCGTGAGGTTGAGGGGGCCAGCCTGTTTGCTTTCACAGGGTCCAGCCACCTTTAATGTATGGTCGTTTATGTATGTAAGTATGTATGGTACAGTCCAGGGGTAAGCCAAACAGGCTAAAGGGACCAGGGGGCTTACTGGTATGTATAGAGGATAAAGGGTATGTATGTATGTATGTATGTATGTATGTATGTATGTATGTATGTATGTATGTATGTATGTATGTATGTATGTATGTATGTATGTATGTATGTATTATGTATGTATGTATGTAGTGTCTGTATGTATGTATGTTGTATGTATTAGGTATATGTATGTATGTATGTATGTATGTTACAGTCAAAGGGTAGGCCAAATAGGCTAAAGGGACCAGGGGGCTTACTGGTATGTATGTATGTATGTATGTATGTATGTATGTATGTATGTATGTATGTATGTATGTATGTATGTATGTATGTATGTTACAGTCAAGGGGTAGGCCAAATAGGCTAAAGGGACCAGGGGGCTTACTGGTATGTATGCATGCATGCATGCATGCATGTATGTATGTATGTATGTATGTATGTATGTATGTATGTATGTATGTATGTATGTATGTATGTATGTATGTAAGTATGTATGTTACAGTCCAGGGGTAGGCCAAACAGGCTAAAGGGACTTGCCCAACCATACAGGAAGGGCTTACAAAGAAAAGGCACTGATGAACTGAATCCCAAACAAACATTTGACCGACGGGGGACCTGAGTTTGTGCTGCGGTGATAATTTAATTCTACAATATAATAACATCATCATCTCAGCTGGGATGATCATTTAATTGTGCGATAATTGGTCGTGTAGTGAACACGGGAGATTGGTAGACATGTTGGGGAATCTGTGCTCGTCGGACCATCATCAACAACAACCGACTAATCATACATGCTGTACAAATGATGTATGGTTCCCCACAATCCCCCCCCTCCCTTCCTCCCCGCCCCTCTTCCAACCCTGGACCCGGGACCCCCCAACTCGGGCCGCCCAGAAATAGCTTTATGAACGTTGTCCTCGGCGGAACCCTAAAACAGGAAAGCTAGGGAAAAAACACTTTCATACTTGAAAACAAATAGGGAAAGGCTACGTTAGTTAATACAAGTGAATGAATATTATTATTGGATGTTAGATAATATTAGACTGACGAGCCGTCTCACCAGAATTTGGAATATATTGAAAAGCTAATATTATTGTGACACTGAAATAATATTAGTTAATGTTAGTTATTCAAACACTAATATTAGTTGCCGTTCCATAGCTGTAAGGAAATAGATGCAAACCCACAACCACCACCACCACCACCATCACCTTCAGACATGATTTCGCAGAGCCGTTATATTACCTGTGTGTATGCCTATATGCAACCACCATCACCACCACCACCACCACCACCAAGCCCATTCTTGATGCAAACCCACCACCACCACCACCACCACCATCACCTTCAGACATGATTTCGCAGAGCCGTTATATTGCCTGTGTGTATGCCTATATGCCACCACCACCACCACCTACACCACCTACACCACCACCACCACCACCACCACCAAGCCCATGCTTGATGGAAACCCAACACCAACACCAACACTTCCATCACCATCAGACATGATTTTGCAGAGCGGTTATATTGCCTGTATGATTGCCTATATGCCACCACCACCACCACCACCACCACCATCACCTTCAGACGTGATTTTCCAGAGCCGTTATATTGCCGATGTGTATGCCTATATGCCACCACCACCACCACCACCACCACCACCACCACCACCAAGCCCATGCTGGATGTAAAACCACCAGCAGCAGCACCACCACCATTTCCTTCATACATGATTTTGCAGAGCCGTTATATTTACCTGTGTATGTATGCAGGAGTGTGGGCACATCAATCTTCAAGTACCTACCTTCTTTGTCCTTACCTCCCAAGTTGGGCCTGGTGCCCAAGCCCTGTATATGCATGCAGTAGTGTCAACAATAGGTTCTTAAACCGTTATATTTACATGTGTATATGCAGGAGTGCTCCATCACCACCACCGCCACCACCATCACCTTAAGACATTATTTCGCAGAGCTGTTACATTTGCCTGTATATTTGCGGAGTGCGGGCAACACCACCACCAAGCCCATGCTGAATGGAAACCCAGCACCACCACCACCACCACCAGACATGATTTCACAGAGCCGTTATATTTTCCCGTATGTTTGCGGAGTGCGGGCAACACCACCACCAAGCCCATGCTGGATGGAAACCCACCACCACCACCATCACCATCACCACCACCGCCAGACATGATTTCGCAGAGCCGTTATATTTGCCCGTATGTTTGCGGAGTGCGGGCAACACCACCACCAAGCCCATGCTGGATGGAAACCCACCACCACCACCACCACCACCATCACCACCACCACCAGAAATGATTTCGCAGAGCCGTTACATTTGCCTGTTTGTTTGCGGAGTGCGGGCAACACCACCACCAAGCCCATGCTGGATGGAAACCCAGCACCACCACCATCACCATCACCACCACCACCAGACATGATTTCGCAGAGCCATTATATTTGCATGTATGTATGCAGGAGTGCACCACCACCACCACCACCACGACCATCATCACCACAACCATCACCACCACCACCACTACCACCACCACCACCATCACCACCACCGCCATCACCTTCAGACATGATTTCGCAGAGCCGTTATATTTGCCCGTATGTTTGCGGAGTGCGGGCAACACCACCACCAAGCCCATGCTGGATGGAAACCCACCATCACCACTACCACCACCACCACCACCACCACCATCACCACCACCACCACCACCAGACATTATTTTGCAGAGCCATTATATTTGCATGTATATATGCAGGAGTGCGGGCGCAGATGCATTCAAGTAGGAACCGGCATATTGTATGATATCATACAAATTGCATGATATGATATCATATGCATAGCATATGATGTTCGCTGAACAGGGATATTTGCCTGTGAATATATGCAAGAGTGCGGGCATTGTGACCTACAAGTCCATGCTGGATGGAAACCCACCACCACTACCACCACCACCACCATCACCATCACCATCAGACATGATTTTGCAGAGCCGTTATATTTGCCTGTGTTTATATGCTAGATTGCTCAACCACCACCACCACCACCATCACCACCACCACCAGACATGATTTCGCTGAACAGGGATATTTGCCTGTGTATATGTGCAGGAGTGCGGGCACAGCGACCTACAAGTCCTTCTTTGTCAATTGGTTACAATCCCATTTGAGTGCTGCAAAGAATCTCCTTGAAAAACCCATGCTGCTGGAGGAGTTTGGGAAGGCACTCGAGCCGGGTTTCCAGGTAATGGTCGGGTTTGGTTTGGGTTGGTTGGATTGGTTGGTGGGTGGGTGGGTGGGTCGGTTGATGAGGCTGCTCAGATTGCTAGTCTGGTTTGGTTTGCTTGGTTCTGTTGGTTGATTGGTTGGTGGGTGGGTGGTTGGGTCAGTTGATGAGGCTGCTCAGATTGCTAGTCTGGTTTGGTTTGCTTGGTCCTGTTGGTTGGTGGGTGGGTGGTTGGGTCGGTTGATGAGACTGCCAGATTGCCAGTCTGGTTTGGATTGCTTGGTTCTGTTGTTTGATTGGTTGGTGGGTGGGTGGTTGGGTTGGTTGATGAGGCTGCTCAGATTGCTAGTCTGGTTTGGTTTTCTTGGTTCTGTTGTTTGATTGGTTGGTGGGTGGGTGGTTGGGTTGGTTGATGAGGCTGCTCAGATTGCTAGTCTGGTTTGGCTTGCTTGGTTCTGTTGGTTGATTGGTTGGTGGGTGGGTGGTTGGGTCGGTTGATGAGGCTGCCAGATTGCTAGTATGGTTTGGATTGCTTGGTTCTGTTGGTTCATTGGTTCGTGGGTGGGTGGTTGGGTTGGTTGATGAGGCTGCCAGATTGCTAGTCTGGTTTGGATTGCTTGGTTCTGTTGGTTGATCGGTTGGTGGGTGGGTGGTTGGGTTGGTTGATGAGGCTGCTCAGGTTGCTAGTCTGGTTTGGTTTTCTTGGTTCTGTTGTTTGATTGGTTGGGGGTGGGTGGTTGGGTTGGTTGATGAGGCTGCTCAGCTTGCTAGTCTGGTTTGGTTTGCTTGGTTCTGTTGGTTGGTGGGTTTGTTGGTTGGTGGGTTGGTTGGTTGGTTGTCTGGCTGGCTGGCTGGCTGGCTAGTTGCTTGGTTGGTTGTTTGGTTGGTTAGTTGTTTGGTTGATTGGTTGGTTAGGTTGGTTAGGTTAGTTTGGTGGGTGGGTTGGTTGGGTATAAAAACATGATTGTACTATCTGAATGATCAAGTATGGTATATTATCATATCCACATTCTTCTACTGGCTTGAGAAAGATGACAAGTAATAGTAAATGATAAGTTATAGTATATTTGAATTCATGGTATCTTATAAGTTATAGTATATGAGAAGTTATAGTAAATGAGAAGTTATAGTATATTTGAATTCATGGTATCTTATAAGTTATAGAGTACTATAAGTTATAGTATATTATAAGTTCTACTATATAATAAGTTATATAGTATATTATAGGTTACAGAATACTACAAGTGGTAGTAGATTAGAAGTGATAGTATATTATAAGTTCATTCTTCTACTTTCTGAAAGATGATGATAAACCTTACCGTTAGGGGTGCTCAAAAGGAACCAGCCACGTGAGCATAAGTAACTAAACTACTATTGTATGGGCTTGGAGTGCTCCCATCACCTAGTCACTTATACCCCAGAGTAAGAGCTTCCAGGTCTGGATGGGGGAACCCTATATCTAGCTTGGGTGGTTGGGTGCTGGCATGAATGTGAGTGAGCTGAAAACTAGGGGTAGTGTTAGTTTTTAGTGTTTTCAACTATTAAATCTGGGGGAAATATAGGATCTGTTTTGTTTTTCTTGGCCACTGTCTTTTCATCTAGCTAGCTTGTTCTCTCGTGTGTTACTCAGCTGTGCCTTACCACTTCCTGGTTGGTGGTGTCATTGCGTGTGACTGTTCACTAAGTGTGTGTGTGAGAGAGGGGTGAGAGTGCCATAAAATATGTAGGGCCAACCTCTTAAAATTAGTGGACCTCGGACCATAAAGGCCTTCCATAATAACATACTTTGGAACTCAAGGGGTGGGTAAAACGAACCTTGCATAAGTATGCAAAAATAATGTTTGGGTAACAACTTCAATGCCACATGGAAATGGCGGAAATTTGAAGGGCCCCCCTATCTAAAAGCAGGCAAAATGTGCGTTCAACCAGATCCTTGCAAACCCAGCACATGAGCCATAGGCAAGTATCATGGCTTAGTATGCTTATTTAATCAATATGCTAGGGGTGTGAAATATAACAATAGGTGCCATATTAATTTTGAGCACCCCTACCGGTAGTACATTATATTCACCTCTACTGGCTTAAAGAATATGATAATGCATACATTATATTATATTAATGCACACATTCTTGTGCTGTCTGAAATAAGATGACAAGGTGTGTTATATTAATAAACACATTCTTCTGCTTGCTGGAATACGCTGATACAAAATATTATATTTAGGGAACGGCAATATGATATCATATGATATCATGTGATGCCGGCAGTCTGGTTAGGCTAAAGTTACCATTTAAATACAACATCATATGATGCAATTTGTATGATATCATATGATATCATACTCGCCTTTGCATGATATCATATGGTATCATACTCGCCTTTGTATGATATCATATGATATCATACTCGCCTTTGGTCAGTATCATATGATGTGCCGATCCCTAATTGTATTGGATTCCCTTCTTCTACTGGCGGAAAGAAGATGACAAAGCATAAGGTTAGTAGATCATATTCACCTGTACTGGCTTGAATAATATGATAACGCCTACATTATATTAATAAACACATTCTTCAACTGGCTGGAATATGGTGATACAATACAATATGGTGATACAATATAGAATATGGTGATACGATATAGAATATGGTGATACAATATAGAATATGGTGATACAATACAATATGGTGATACAATATAGAATATGGTGATACAATACAATATGGTGATACAATATAGAATATGGTGATACAATACATTATATTAGGTTACTTTCTTCTAAAAATTAAAGCAATCAAATGCATTCAAATCACGTTGATTAAGTTAATTGAATGGGATAAATCGAATTAAATAACACAACATTAAATAAATATAATGTAATTATCATCAATTACAATCCAGTGAATTCTGAATTAATTAATTAATTAATTAATTAATTAATTAATTAATTAATTAATTAATTAATTGATTAATTGATTAATTAGATTTCATTCGGGACGCGCCTCCAGGCGCCCTTCATATTAGGTTACTTCCTTCTACTGGCGGAAAGAAGATGGCAAAGCTATATTAATGGACATCTTCATTCTGCTGGTTGAAAGAAAAATCACCGTTTTTCAGTCGCACAAAGTCGCACAAAGTCACACGAAGTCACTCAAAAATCCAAAATTGGTCCCCCTCATGCAGGCTCCATCCTACATTGCTACTGTGAGGGATCCCGTTTTCCGGGAGACATATGAGGTGCGTGTTCTTCGTGATTGGTTGGTTAGGTGGGCTCCCTGTTGGTGGGAGTATGTTACTGGTTAGCCGGTTGACCGGTTGTGTCCACAGACGGACGGGCATTCAATTGTTTTTTTGTGGAATCCCTCATTCATTGAAGTCAGAGAGTTGAAATTGTTGTATGAGAGACATGTTGCTCGACACTTAGGGGCCACTTACTAGGACAGCGACCGAATAGAAGACTCAATCGGAAATGGAGTCCCCATGGCCTACGTCGGTAGGGGGTAAGTAGGCAGAGTGAGTTTCATAGGGCAGAGGAATAGGCCGGTACTTGGAGATCTTATCTAAAAAAAGGCATGAGTTTGATGCCATATTTTTAATATTATGAGGTGCGTGGTCTTCGTGAGTGGGTGGTGTGCCTGCCCTGGTGGTGGGAGTAGGTTGCTGGTTAGCCAGTTGACTGGTTGTGTCCACAGACAGATGGACATTCATTCCTTGCAATGAAATCCCTCATTCATTGAAGTCAGAAAGTTGAAATTATTGTATGCGTTAGTACCAGGGTACTACTAAGTGCGTGCGACCTTTTTGAGCCCCTCTGTACGTTTCGCGCAGTTTTTTCAACCCCCTGTGGGCGCAGCTCGCAGTTTTTGCGCTTTTTGCACTAAAAAGCGCTGGCCAATTTGACGTTTGTGCGCTTTAAGCGCTGGCCAATTTCAAGAAGTAGTACCCTGGTTAGTACATTGCCTGTGTGAGGGATCCCATCTACAGAGATGAATATGTGGGTGGTCTACATGGGTGTGTGGGTGAATGGGTGGGTGGGTGGGTGGTGCGTGGTCTTGGTTTGGTAATTTGCGGTTATGTGTCTTAGTTCGGTTATGTCGGTTATGTGTCTTGGTTTGGATATGTCTGTTGTGTGTCTTGCTTTGGATATGTTGGTTACCGGTATGTGTCTGGCCTCGGATATGTGCGGGCTTGCCTTGGTTCCGTTATTTCGGTTATAAGTCTTGCCTCGGAATTGTGCGGGCTTGTCTTGATTCGGTTATGTCGGTTATAGGTCTTGCCTCGGATATGTGCGGGCTTGTCTTGGTTCGGTTGTGTCGGTTATAGGTCTTGCCTCGGATATGTGCAGGCTTGTCTTGGTTCGGTTGTGTCGGATATAGGTCTTGCTTCGGTTATGTTGATTATGTGTCCTGGTTTGGTTATGTCGGTTTTGTGTGTCTTGCTTCGGTTATGTCGGTTTTGTGTCTTGCTTCGGATATGTTGGTTTCCGTTATGTGTCTTGCTTCAGTTATGTGCGGGCTTGTCTCGGTTCAGTTATGTCGGTTATGTGTCTTGCTTCGGTTATGTCGCCTATGTCGGCTATGTGTCTTGGTTTGGTTCTTTTGGTTATGTGTCTTGACTCGGTTACTGGTATGTGTCTTGCTTTGGTTACGTGCGGGCTTGTCTTGGTTCGGCTATGTCTTGCTGCGGCTATGTCGGTTATGTGTCCTGGTTTGGTTATGCTCAGTTATGTTAGGTTATGTGTCTTGGTTCGGTTATGTGCGGTTATGTGTCTTGGAGACAGAGCTGCACCACCCTGCGGGTCATCATCATCATCATCATCATCATCATCATCATCATCATCATCATCATCTAACCACGTCTTTCCCCTGTGTTACCAACGTAGGAGATCCAGCGCACCATGACAACATCGGTAGAGATTGAAGCTGCCCCATACCTGCAATGTTTGTTCTATAAGCTGCAGGTCCTATACATAACCAGGGTACTTCCAAGCGCGTGCTTTTGCGCGCTGGCGCGCTGCCTTTTTGAGCCCCACTGCGCGTTTCGCGCAGTTTTTTGTAACCCCCTGTGGGCGCAGCAAGCATTTTTTGCGCATTTTGCTCTACAAAGCGCAGTTTTTATTTGTTCAAGTGCGCTAAAGCGCTGGCCAGGTTGGTCAATGGAAGTACCCTGTACATCACCATGTCCTGCCCCTGTATGTGGGTATGTTACAGTCCAGGGTTAGGCCAAATAGGCTAAAGGGACTTGCACAACATTATAGTAAGGACTCCAAAAGAAAAAGTACTGATGACCTGAACCCCAAACAATCGTTTTACCGACGGGGGCCCTGAGTTCGTGCTGCAGTGATAATTTAATTATACTTTCCCTGTGTTACCAATATAGGAGATCCAGCGTACCATGACCACATCAGTCCAGATCAATGCTGCGCCCTACCTGGGATCCTTGTCCTGGGAACCCCACACCCTGCACCTAACCATGTCCTGCTCCTTGTGTCACCAATGCAGGAGATCCAGCACACTGAGAACACTTCAGTCCAGATCTATGCTGCCCCCTGGGATCCTTGTCCTGGGAACCCCACACCCTGCACCTAACCATGTCCTGCTCCCTGTGTTACCAATGCAGGAGATCCAGTGCACTAAGAACGCATCAGTCCAGATCTATGCTGCCCCCTACCTAGGATCCTTGTCCTGGGAACCCCACACCCTGCACCTAACCATGTCCTGCTCCCTGTGTTACCAATGCAGGAGATCCAGCGCACTAAGAACACTTCAGTCCAGATCTATGCTGCCCCCTGGGATCCTTGTCCTGGGAACCCCACACCCTGCACCTAACCATGTCCTGCTCCCTGTGTCACCAATGCAGGAGATCCAGCGCACTAAGAACGCATCAGTCCAGATCTATGCTGCCCCCTACCTGGGATCCTTGTCCTGGGAACCCCACACCCTGCACCTAACCATGTCCTGCTCCCTGTGTCACCAATGTAGGAGATCCAGCGCACTAAGAACACTTCAGTCCAGATCTATGCTGCCCCCTGGGATCCTTGTCCTGGGAACCCCACACCCTGCACCTAACCATGTCCTGCTCCCTGTGTTACCAATGCAGGAGATCTAGTGCATTAAGAACACTTCAGTCCAGATCTATGCTGCCCCCTACCTGGGATCCTTGTCCTGGGAACCCCACACCCTGCACCTAACCATGTCCTGCTCCCTGTGTCACCAATGTAGGAGATCCAGCGCACGAAGAACACTTCAGTCCAGATCTATGCTGCCCCCTACCTGGGATCCTTGTCCTGGGAACCCCACACCCTGCACCTAACCATGTCCTGCTCCCTGTGTTACCAATGCAGGAGATCCACTGCACTAAGAACGCATCAGTCCAGATCTATGCTGCCCCCTACCTGGGATCCTTGTCCTGGGAACCCCACACCCTGCACCTAACCATGTCCTGCTCCCTGTGTTACCAATGCAGGAGATCCAGTGCACTAAGAACACTTAAGTCCAGATCTATGCTGCACCCGTACCTGGGATCCTTGTCCTGGGAACCCCACACCCTGCACCTAACCATGTCCTGCTCCCTGTGTTACCAATGCAGGAGATCCAGTGCACTAAGAACACTTCAGTCCAGATCTATGCTGCCCCGTACCTGGGATCCTTGTCCTGGGAACCCCACACCCTGCACCTAACCATGTCCTGCTCCCTGTGTCACCAATGCAGGAGATCCACTGCACTAAGAATGCATCAGTCCAGATCTATGCTACCCCCTACCTGGGATCCTTGTCCTGGGAACCCCACACCCTGCACCTAACCATGTCCTGCTCCCTGTGTTACCAATGCAGGAGATCCAGCGCACTAAGAACACTTCAGTCCAGATCTATGCTGCCCCGTACCTGGGATCCTTGTCCTGGGAACCCCACACCCTGCACCTAACCATGTCCTGCTCCCTGTGTCACCAATGCAGGAGATCCAGCGCACTAAGAACACTTCAGTCCAGATCTATGCTGCCCCATGGGATCCTTGCCCTGGGAACCCCACACCCTGCACCTAACCATGTCCTGCTCCCTGTGTCACCAATGTAGGAGATCTAGCGCAGTAAGAACACTTCAGTCCAGATCTATGCTGCCCCCTACCTGGGATCCTTGTCTTG
The DNA here is from genome assembly GCA_013435795.1 of Chlamydomonas sp. ICE-L. Lineage (NCBI taxonomy): Eukaryota > Viridiplantae > Chlorophyta > Chlorophyceae > Chlamydomonadales > Chlamydomonadaceae > Chlamydomonas > Chlamydomonas sp. ICE-L. The sequence continues at coordinate 311,429 of JACBWV010000722.1, forward strand.
GGAACCCCACACCCTGCACCAAACCATGTCCTGCTCCCTGTGTTACCAATGCAGGAGATCCAGTGCACTAAGAACACTCTAGTCCAGATCTATGCTGCCCCCGTACCAGGGATCCTTGTCCTGGGAACCCCACACCCTGCACCTAACCATGTCCTGCTCCCTGTGTCACCAATGCAGGAGATCTAGCGCACTAAGAACGCATCAGTCCAGATCTATGCTGCCCCCTGGGATCCTTGTCCTGGGAACCCCACACCCTGCACCTAACCATGTCCTGCTCCCTGTGTCACCAATGTAGGAGATCCAGCGCACTAAGAACACTTCAGTCCAGATCTATGCTGCCCCTACCTGGGATCCTTGTCCTGGAAACACCACACCCTGCACCTAACCATGTCCTGCTCCCTGTGTTACCAATGCAGGAGATCAAGCGCACTAAGAACACTTCAGTCCAGATCTATGCTGCCCCCTACCTGGGATCCTTGTCCTGGGAACCCCACACCCTGCACCTAACCATGTCCTGCTCCCTGTGTTACCAATGCAGGAGATCCAGTGCACTAAGAACACTTCAGTCCAGATCTATGCTGCCCCCAACCTGGGATCCTTGTCCTGGGAACCCCACACCCTGCACCTAACCATGTCCTGCTCCCTGTGTCACCAATGTAGGAGATCCACTGCACTAAGAATGCATCAGTCCAGATCTATGCTACCCCCTACCTGGGATCCTTGTCCTGGGAACCCCACACCCTGCACCTAACCATGTCCTGCTCCCTGTGTTACCAATGCAGGAGATCCAGCGCACTAAGAACACTTCAGTCCAGATCTATGCTGCCCCGTACCTGGGATCCTTGTCCTGGGAACCCCACACCCTGCACCTAACCATTTCCTGCTCCCTGTGTCACCAATGCAGGAGATCCAGCGCACTAAGAAGGCATCAGTCCAGATCCATGCTGCCCCCTGGGATCCTTGTCCTGGAAACCCCACACCCTGCACCTAACCATGTCCTGCTCCCTGTGTCACCAATGCAGGAGATCCAGTGCACTAAGAACGCATCAGTCCAGCTCTATGCTGCCCCCTACCAGGGATCCTTGTCCTGGGAACCCCACACCCTGCACCTAACCATGTCCTGCTCCCCGTGTTACCAATGCAGGAGATCCAGTGCACTAAGAACACTTCAGTCCAGATCTATGCTGCGCCCTACCTGGGATCCTTGTCCTAGGAACCCCACACCCTGCACCTAACCATGTCCTGCTCCCTGTGTCACCAATGCAGGAGATCCAGCGCACTGAGAACACTTCAGTCCAGATCTATGCTGCCCCCTGGGATCCTTGTCCTGGGAACCCCACACCCTGCACCTAACCATGTCCTGCTCCCTGTGTCACCAATGTAGGAGATCCAGCGCACTTAGAACACTTCAGTCCAGATCTATGCTGCCCCCTGGGATCCTTGTCCTGGGAACCCCACACCCTGCACCTAACCATGTCCTGCTCCCTGTGTCACCAATATAGGAGATCCAGCGCACTAAGAACACTTCAGTCCAGATCTATGCTGCCCGTACCTGGGATCCTTGTCCTGGGAACCCCACACCCTGCACCTAACCATGTCCTGCTCCCTGTGTTACCAATGCAGGAGATCCAGTGCACTAAGAACACTTCAGTTCAGATCTATGCTGCACCCTACCTGGGATCCTTGTCCTGGGAACCCCACACCCTGCACCTAACCATGTCCTGCTCCCTGTGTTACCAATGCAGGAGATCCAGTGCACTAAGAACACTTCAGTCCAGATCTATGCTGCCCCGTACCTGGGATCCTTGTCCTGGGAACCCCACACCCTGCACCTAACCATGTCCTGCTCCCTGTGTCACCAATGCAGGAGATCCAGCGCACTAAGAACGCATCAGTCCAGATCCATGCTGCCCCCTGGGATCCTTGTCCTGGGAACCCCACACCCTGCACCTAACCATGTCCTGCTCCCCGTGTCACCAATGCAGGAGATCCACTGCACTAAGAACGCATCAGTCCAGATCTATGCTGCCCCCTACCTGGGATCCTTGTCCTGGGAACCCCACACCCTGCACCTAACCATGTCCTGCTCCCCGTGTTACCAATGCAGGAGATCCAGTGCACTAAGAACACTTCAGTCCAGATCTATGCTGCCCCGTACCTGGGATCCTTGTCCTAGGAACCCCACACCCTGCACCTAACCATGTCCTGCTCCCTGTGTCACCAATGCAGGAGATCCAGCGCACTGAGAACACTTCAGTCCAGATCTATGCTGCCCCCTGGGATCCTTGTCCTGGGAACCCCACACCCTGCACCTAACCATGTCCTACTCCCTGTGTCACCAATGTAGGAGATCCAGCGCACTAAGAACACTTCAGTCCAGATCTATGCTGCCCCCTACCTGGGATCCTTGTCCTGGGAACCCCACACCCTGCACCTAACCATGTCCTGCTCCCTGTGTCACCAATATAGGAGATCCAGCGCACTAAGAACACTTCAGTCCAGATCTATGCTGCCCGTACCTGGGATCCTTGTCCTGGGAACCCCACACCCTGCACCTAACCATGTCCTGCTCCCTGTGTTACCAATGCAGGAGATCCAGTGCACTAAGAACACTTCAGTCCAGATCTATGCTGCCCCCTACCTGGGATCCTTGTCCTGGGAACCCCACACCCTGCACCTAACCATGTCCTGCTCCCTGTGTTACCAATGCAGGAGATCCAGTGCACTAAGAACACTTTAGTCCAGATCTATGCTGCCCCCTGGGATCCTTGTCCTGGGAACCCCACACCCTGCACCTAACCATGTCCTGCTCCCTGTGTTACCAATGCAGGAGATCCAGCTCACCATGACCACCTCAGCAGAGATCGAAGCTGCCCCATACCTGGGATCTTTGTTCTGGAAGCTCCAGGTCACAGTCTTTGTGGGGAACATACCAGGTAAGCTAGCTGCGGCTTGTTCTGGAAGCTCCAGGTCACAATTATTTCAGTTGTGAAAGGAACTCCATCCCTTTGTGGGGAACATACCAGGTTAGCTAGTTGCAGCATGTTTTATTATTTTTATTACGTTTTGTATGTTTTTAAAGCATTTCGGCTTGTTCTGGAAGCTCCAGGTCACAGTCTTTGTGGGGAACATACCAGGTACGCTTGTTGCGGCATGTTGTATCATATTGTAATGTTTTTTGTGCATTTCGGCATGTTCTGGAAGCTGCAGGTCATTTTTCGAAGTTGTGGTTATTTTACCTGCCAAAATATCATGTTACATAACAAATTCTACCCTCACGTTTATTTAAATCGTCACTATTAACATTATTAACCAAGCAAAAATGCCATGTGCCATATATGTGCACCAACTCACCACCTGGGCTATCCTCCTCCTCCTCCTCCTCCTCCTCCTCCCCTTTCCCGCGCATTATTTGTAAGGTTGTGGAAGTAATTACACCCCTTTGTGGGGAACATACCAAGTGAGCTAGTTGTGGCTTGTTTTAGGCATTGCGGCATGTTCTGAAAGCTGCAGGTCAAAGTTGTTGTGGGGAACATACCAAGTAAGGTAGTTGTGGCATTTGTATTATGTTTTGGGGTTTTTAATGCATTTTGGCTTGTTCTGGAAGCTGCAGGTCGTTTGTTTTAGTTGTGGACAGGTTGTGGAAGTAATTTCACCCCTTTGTGGGGAACATACCCGGTAAGCTAGTTGCGGCATGATTTATGTTTTTAATGCATTGTGGCATGTCCTGGATGCTACAGGTCACAGTCTTTGTGTAGAACATACCAGGTGAGCTAGTTGCAGCATGTTTTATTATGTTTAATTATGTTTTTTATGCAATGTGGCATGTCCTGGATGCTACAGGTCACAGTCTTTGTGTAGAACATACCAGGTGAGCTAGTTGCAGCATGTTTTATTATGTTTTATTATGTTTTTTATGCAATGTGGCACGTCCTGGATGCTACAGGTCACAGTCTTTGTGTAGAACATACCAGGTGAGCTAGTTGCGGGATGTTTATTATTTTTATTACGTTTTATTATGTTTTTAATGCATTGTGGCATGTCCTGGATGCTGCAGGATGCTTTAGGCTGAACCACTTGTTATAGGTCTTTTGGCGTGTTTCAGGCCTTTCGGCATTGTATAGGCCTTTCAGTGTGTTTTAGGCCTTTCAGAAAGTTTTAGGCCTTTCGGCGTGTTTCAGGCCTTTCCGTGTGTTTTAGGCCTTTCAACATCTTTTAGACCTTTCCCCATGTTCTGGAAGCTGCAGGTTAAAGTTTTTGTAGGGAACACACCAGGTGAGTCTGGTGGTTGGCCCTAGTGCCAGCTAACTGTGTCTCCTATTAAAGTTATGCTGTGCACACTAAAATGCCCCCCCCCCCCCCCCCCTGCCATTGTCCAGGAGCATGCTGTGTCGGTCCAAGGGAGGGATGCCGCTGCACCTCCCAGGGACACAATCACACACACACACATTACACAACCACACTAACACCACCACACTAGCACCACCACACTAACCCAAACGCCCCCCCCCCCCCCCCCCCCCCCCCCCCCCCCCCCCCCCCCCCCTGCCGGACAACTATGCAGTGCTGCCAGGCGACAGCACCATGGCCATTGTCCAGGAGCATGCTGTGTAAGCGCAAGGGAGGAACGACGCTGCACCTCCCAGGGTGACACACACGCACTTGACACTTGCGCTGTTTTGTGCACCACATTAGCCCCATCGCCCCCCCCCCCCCCCCCCTTCCCCCTCCCCCGGCCAGGCACCTATACCGAGCTTACACCAGCACCAGAGCTGTGCTGTCCACCACAATAACACCATCGCCCTTCCCCCCCCCTGCCAGACAACTATGCTATGCTACCGGGCGACTAAGCTTACACCAGCACCAGCACCTGCGCTGTGGCGTGCACCACACAAGCCCCATCGCCCCCCCCCCCCCCCCCCCCCCCTGCCAGACAGCTATGCAGTGCGGCCAAAGGACTAAGCTTATGCTTACACCAGCACCAGCACCAGCCCTGTTTTGAGCACCACATTATCTCCATTACCCTCCCACTACCAGACAAGAATGTTGTTCACCACACAAACACCATTGCCCTCCCCCCCCCCCCCCCCCCCCCCCCCCCCCCCCTGCCAGACAACTATGCGGTGCTGCCGGGCGACAGCACCATGGCCATTGTCCAGGAGCATGCTGCGTGGGTGCAAGGGAGGAATAACGCTGCAGCACCTAGAGAAGGCTGCCTGGACCCTTGTTGGGTTGCCTATCAAGTGTTTGGCGATGTTGAGGGTGACAGCTCAGAACCTATCCGACGCTGTGCGAACATGCCAGAGCAGTGTGCAGCAGCTGCCGCTGCCAGTGGTGATGGTGGCACTGGCGTACGAGGTGCGTCAATGTACCTCCTCGGTTGGTAGGCTTGCTGATTTTCTTTTGAGCTGGTGGGTTGGTGGGCCCTCAGTTTTTTGGGGGGGGCTGCTGTCATGTAGGGATCACTGCGT
>JACBWV010000722.1:319399-380037 GCA_013435795.1 Chlamydomonas sp. ICE-L
GGCCTGGGGGCAGGGGACCAGACCCGGGCCGCACGCAGGGGGCTGCACCCAATTCCAGGCCAGAGAACAGGGGACCAGACACAGGCACTCCACCGGAAACTTTTGCAGGCCGAGGCCAACCAGTCGCCCACTGGACCTGTTGACAATGAACCGACGGGACACGAGAACGTGTTGGCCACCACTGTCTACTATTCCGAAGACATGTGCTGCTCCCCTGATGACGGTGCCTTCCCTGGTTTGGGATGCACTCCCTAGCATCAGTCGGTTCTTTGGTGTGGTGGTGGGTGGGGGGGGTGGGGGGGCATCTCTGACTAGTTCTTAACCGGACACGTGTGTCGCCATGCAGCGATGGAATGGCGACGCGTCGCACAAGTGTCAGGGAATGCACCATCATCAGGGAGCAGCTCATCTATTCGTGAGAGTAAACATGCATTGGTGCTCACCACTGTACTGCAGCTGTACATGTTCACAGGGTCCGGGGGGCAGCGCGTCGCACCGAGTTGCCACTGTGTTTTGAGGATACACATATACCCCCACCACTACACAACCCCACCCGCACACACCCTCACACACCCCCACACACCGCCAACCACCCCAACCCCCACCCTCACCCACTACCTGTGTTTTGTTGTTGTAAGACACCCCGCCATTCCATCGCTGCTTGGTGACACATGAGTCCGGCTAAAGAAGTTAGAAATGCCTCCTCCCACCCCCCACCCTGGACCCCCCTGGCTCCGCGCTCCGCAGGGTTTGGGGGGCAGCGCGTTGCACTGGGGTTGCAGTGAGTTGCTCAATTTGCGACACGTCGCGCGGAAACAAGTTCGATGCAGCGTCGCCTGTGACGCTTCAAATTGGCGGGGAGTGATCGCGACGGAGCGACAGGTGGCAACGGAAGCGAGTTAGTTACGAGACCGTTGGCTGACGTGTCGGGCTTCATCGCGGTCAGACGGATGGATGGATGGATGGTCGGACGGACAAATGGGTAACACAGAAGGGGGGGCTCCGCCAAAAACACAGCACTCCCTGGTTTGGGCTGCACCCCGTAGTGCTAGTTGCATCCTTTATTGTACCCCATCAAAAATTGTCTGCATAGCGCGTACTCCAGGCCCCTGTTGTTTACGATTTGGTGGGTTTCAGTTCACCAGTGCTTGTTTTGTATAAAGCCCATCCCAATTCGGAGGTTGGGAAAGTCTATTTAGCCTAGTTGGCTACGCCTGGACCAGCTGGACTGGAAAACACACACGCCAGCACTTAGTTAGGGACCTGCATATCATATGATGTTGACCAAAGGCGATTATGATATCATATGATGTTGACCAAAGGCGAGTTTGACATCATATGATGTTGACCGAAGGCGAGTATGGTATCATATGATATCCTACAAATTGCATCATTAATATTGCATATAAATGGTAACTTTAGCCTAGTCAGACTGTTGGCATCATACGATATCATGTGATGACATAATCTTGTATGATGGCGTGATATCATATGATACAAGTCCTAGGCGGTGTCGCAAGCGACACGGAAAATTGGCGGACTCTGTTATCGGAGCGACAGGTGGCAACGGAATCGAGCGGACCGAAGCCATTTAGTTACGACACAGTTGGCTTCCGTGCGGTCGCACGTTCGCCGGTCGCACAAACAGACAACAAGGTGGCCCTGGGGGCTCCCGCCCCTCAGAAGGGGGGCCTCGGCCAATCATATTGCGGTTCCCACAAGTGCCATATTAGGGATACTAAGTTTGTTGTGTGTGTGTGTGTGTGTGTGTGTGTGTGTGAAGACTCTCCAAAACCAAAGAAATTTACGTTTTGGAGAGAGAGAAAAAACTCCCACGAATCTTCTCATCAATCAATGGCTCCTTCTTGGCCTTATTCCCCTCGGCGTTTTGTGTACCACCATGGTTTACCCCATCATGGGGAAAGGTGTGTGTGTGTGACAAAGACGGCAGTTAGTGGTGTGGGTGTTGTGTTGTGTGGTTGGGTGTGGGTGAGTGGGGGGGGGGGGGGGGGGGGGGGGGGGGGGGAGGGGGGGGGGGGGGGGGGTACCACAAACCCAACTGTGAGTGGAGTCAGTGAGACACAGAGGGTAGGGGTAGCACATACACGTATGCAATATCGCCCATGATGTACCATAGCCACCCTAGCAAGACCATCCATGATGTACACAAGACCGCCCGTGATGTACCATATATGATGTACACCGCCCATGGTGTACCATAGCCACCATAGCAAGACCATCCATGATGTACACAAGACCGCCCATGATGTACCATACATGATGTACACCGCCCATGGTGTACCATATCCACCATAGCAAGACCATATATGATGTACACAAGACCGCCCATGATGTACCATACATGATGTACACCGCCCATGGTGTACCATATCCACCATAGCAAGACCATATATGATGTACACAAGACCGCCCATGATGTACCATACATGATGTACACCGCCCATGGTGTACCATAGCCACCATATCAAGACCATATATGATGTACACAAGACCGCCCATGATGTACCATACATGATGTACACCGCCCATGGTGTACCATATCCACCATAGCAAGACCATATATGATGTACACAAGACCGCCCATGATGTACCATACATGATGTACACCGCCCATGGTGTACCATATCCACCATAGCAAGACCATATATGATGTACACAAGACCGCCCATGATGTACCATACATGATGTACACCGCCCATGGTGTACCATAGCCACCATAGCAAGACCATATATGATGTACACAAGACTGCCCATGATGTACCATACATGATGTACCATACATGATGTACACCGCCCATGGTGTACCATATCCACCATAGCAAGACCATCCATGATGTACACAAGACTTCCCATGATGTACCACACATGATGTACCATACATGATGTACACCAGACCATCCATGATGTACGCCACAGTATCCACGAAGTACACAAGACCGTCCATTCTACCGATTACGGGATTGGCCGATAACGGAAATGAACGTATCGATGCATGAAACACGTGTTAGCTGATCATGCATGTACGTACCAATATTTCCCCATGAACCAAAATCAGAGAGTTGTGCAAGTGCTAGTGCAAGAAGTGTCTCACTTCAAATTTGGGGTAGCTATCCTAGTGTAAGAAGTTTTTTGCCACTGTAAATTTAGGGGTCTCCGGTATCGCCAGTTGTTGAATATTCTGTCGCTGTTCGTGCAATAAACCTCTTGACTTCGTTGAGCTGCTTCAATATTTTCTGCTTACAATTATAATGATGTTAATGTGGTTAAATTATAAGTGGTGGCTGGGTCAGTTCATCAATGCTTCGTATTTTGAAGCCCTTCCTATCACCGTTGGGAAAGTCCCTTTAGCCTATTTAGCCTACCCCTGGACTGTAACATACATACACTGATGGTAATGTGCGACTACAGGGGCCTCGAGAACCGCCCTTTGAGGCATATCATTATATATATCATATCCGTCCTTCATTATCACCCAAATTGCTGGAGGTGGGCCTCCTGACACAATCCAAAACCAGCGGCACCGAGGAGTCGTTTTGAATAGCGAAGCCACTTCTACAAAGTAGCAGGCGCCTTAGCATCCCCTTCTTCATATTATCGCCGGTGATTTGATTCTCGCTGAGCGACCTTGCCCTCTGATGTCTGCAGCCTCTTCGCAATGCAATGAGAAATTTGTGTATGCGAATCGTGCGGGGATAGATAGCGAGTGTGTGACAAGATTGGAGGACTCAATGCAAGACCTTAAGAGGTTAACAGCAAAGCTGTCACGCCCAACTGCACAAAAGTAGAAGTTTCAGGCATGTCGCTTTGCAATTGCGCGGATTGCAACGGCCACACGGGCTACCCTACTAGTGTATGTATATGTACGTACATTAATTGATGTGCAAGAAAGAGGTAACTCGTGCGAAGTTGCCTCGTTTTATCCATGACATGAAGAAGAGAATGAATCAAGTATTTGGTTGGTGTGTGTATATATATATCCATGACTTGAATAAGATATTGGATCAAGTATATTTGGTCAGATTAGGCTTGATTGATATTGTATATATATACATGTATGCATATATAATCCATGACTTGAATAAGAGATTGGATCAAGTATATTTGGTCAGAAAAGGCTTGATTTAATTTTTAACTATAATAATGTTACTGCTGAAGACGTCAAGCAGCCAAGTTGCCGGATGGAGCCAGGTAATGATAACGCCTGGTGGGGCGTGGTGTTAAGGGAGCCCGTCATACGCAGGTAGGGAGCGGCCTCCTACCTCAACTAGACAAGCTACCATCGCAGTTGACAACGACCTGCACCGCCAAGAGCGACCGAAGGGGGAATTGAACCCCCGACTCTTCATCCTCAAAGTGATTTGGTCCACTAGACCAATGTATAACACTGAAAGGGGCTTGGAGCCACGTAACCAACTTCAACTTCAAATTACAAACGGCATGGTTCCACCTTCCAGCTGGACAAATTGACAACACACTAAAACTAGGTGCATGGGGGGCTCAACTCCGTCCTCTGAAAAAATGCTCCCGGCTTAAAGCCATAGCCATGTTATCTACCTAAAGTTAAAGTTCAAGTACATTAAAGCTGAGGGGATCAGTCCATTAGGACGTATGCTAACAGTTTGAAGGCTCAGGGGGTAAGTGTCAAGCTATAACATGCCATCATACTCGATTGACATCTGTTACAGATGACAATCGAGTACGGCGGCATGGTATAGCTCGACAAAAGCATGACTCTGTAAAGGGCCCCAGGGGACTTAGTACTAAATAATATGACCAACCCGACAACAGGCACTAGTATGTTCCATCCTCATCTATGGCCCTTTATGGCGTCGGGCTTCTAAGTAAGTTTAATGTTCAAGTACAAGCCTGAAAATCGAAGATCATTATATCAAGTAACACCATGGGCCGAAGTTAGACCTGGGCCAAGTGCGCACACTAAAGGCAGGTCAAGGTACCAGGTGCACTAAGGGTAAAGGTATAGGTACTAGGTACACTGAAAGGTACCAGGCACACTAAGGGTAAAGGTAAAGGTACCAGGTACTCTGAAAGGTACCAGGTACTCTGATGAAAGGTACCAGGTACACTAAGGGTAAAGGTAAAGGTACCACGTACACTGAAAGGTACCAGGTACACTGAAAAGTACCAGGTACACTGAAAGGTACCAGTCACACTGAAAGGTAAAGGTACCAGGTACACTGAAAGGTACTAGGCACACTAAGGGTAAAGGTAAAGGTACCAGGTACACTGAAAGGTACCAGGTACACTGAAAGGTACCAGGTACACTGAAAGGTACAAGTCACACTGAAAGGTAAAGGTACCAGGTACACTGAAAGGTACCACGTACACTGAAAGGTACCACGTACACTGAAAGGTACCAGTCACACTGAAAGGTGAAGGTACCAGGTACACTGAAAGGTACCAGGTACACTGAAAGGTACCACGTACACTGAAAGGTACCAGTCACACTGAAAGGTAAAGGTACCAGGTACACTGAAAGGTACCAGTCACACTGAAAGGTATAGGTACCTGGTACACTGAAAGGTACCAGGCACACTACGGGTAAAGGTAAAAGTACCAGGTACACTGAAAGGTACCAGGCACACTAAGGGTAAAGGTAAAGGTACCAGGTACACTGAAAGGTACCAGGCACACTAAGGGTAAAGGTAAAGGTACCAGGTACACTGAAAGGACAAGGTAACAGGTACACTGAAAGGTACCAGGCACACTAAGGGTAAAGGTAAAGGTACCAGGTACTCTGAAAGGTACCAGTCACACTGAAAGGTTAAGGTACCAGGTACACTGAAATTAATGCAACGCAACGTAGTGTTTCTTAGCACATCATGTTCAGGGCAATTCATCACAACACATACTCGATATTTTCAAATTCAGAACTGTGGTAGGACATCTTATGTTTAGCGCAACCGATCACAACGCCTACTCAATATTTTCAGATTCAAATTCAAATTCATAACTGTCGTAGCACATATCATGTTCAGCGCAACTAATCACAACGCCTACTCAATATTTTTAGATTCAAATTCAAATTCATAAATGTCTTAGCACATCTCATGTTCAGGGCAACTCATCACAATGCCTACTCAATATTTTCAGATTCAAATTCAAATTCATAACTGTCTTAGCACATCTCACGTTCAGCGCAATTCATCACAACGCCTAATCAATATTTTCAGATTCAAATTCAGATTCAAAATGCAGACTGCATACGACTCATTCAGACTCAGGACAGCTAAGTACAACGTAGCAATACTGTTCGTCAGACTCAGTATACTGGTTCGACAGACTGGGTTTAATCAATCCCTTGGCATACCAACCCGTTTTTTTCAGGACGCTGCGTCCTCCGTTTTTTCAGGACGCTGGGTCCTCGAACGCAACGGACCCCACAGAGTGCAGAGTGGGGAGGGTCCGTTGCGTCAGTGGCAGGCCAACCGGGGTTGTTCAGGAAGCTGCGTCCTCAGCATTTCGGCTGATGTCATCTCAGGCAGTACAGCCAATATTGGCATTGTAAACACCCCCCCAGTGAGTGGGATGTGCCTGTTCAGACCGGAGGGGGGATGCTAGTACCCACAAAGCTAGTACCCACAAGCCAGATCTCTTATACCCTAAACCATGTAACCTAAACCCTAAACCCGAGGAGATCTGGCTTGTGGGTACTGGCTTTGTGGGTACTAGCTTCCCCCCACCCCATTGAGTGGGGTGAGCCTGTTCAGACCCGGATTGTTCATGACGCCACATCCTCCGTCGCAGACGCAACGTCGAAGGGTCCGTTGCGTCGCAGGACGCAATGTGGAGGGGGTTCGTTGACCAGAAGGAAGGGTCTGTTGCATCGCAGGACGCGACGCGGGGAGGGTCCGTTGACCAGAAGGAAGGGTCCGTTGCGTTGCAGGATGCAGGCAATACAATTGGTTGCATCTCAGGCAGCAGAGCTGTGGTTCCTCTTGAAGGACCCTGATGCCCACCTAGAATATTATGCCAGGTTGGAAACAGGGCATAGACTATAACTCTGGTGGGTATTAGCATGCCGCCTAATGGGGGCAAGCTGCTATTTTACCTGGACAAAGCTACCATGGCGTTTGACAGCGACGACGAACACTAAAGTGCACCCATCGGATATAAATATGATATCACCCTGGTGGGTATTGGCACGATTGACAAAAAAGTGGTAAAAAAAGTGGTATCTCAAAACGCAAAAATAGAGCGGATTCAATTCGCAACGATTCCTATACAACTCCCACTCCCCGTGGAACATATAAATTTAACTTGTGCAAATGAATAATTGTCTGGTTGCATTGCTGCAAGGCTGGGATATTTCTTGTCTCAATCTGGGGATTCTTGTTTCCATCTTTTGCAGTTCTTGTACAGTTCTGTCAAGTTGCAGTCCACAGCAACTGTGTCTGCCGTTACTTGTGCGTGTGTGTGTGTATGTGGGTGTGTGGTGTGGGTGTGTGGGGGGGGAATTCTTGTTTCCATCTTGTACAGTTCTGTCCACGACAAGTTGCAGTACACGACAACTGTGTCTGCCGTTACTTGTGTGTGTGTGTGTGGGGGGGGGGGGGGGGGGGGGGGGATTCTCGTTTCCATCTTGTACAGTTCTGTCAAGTCAAAGTTCAAGTTGCAGTCCACGACAACCATGTCTGCCATCACGTGTGTGTGTGTGTGCATGTGTGGTGGTGGTGGTGGTGGTGGGGTTCTTGTTTCCATCTTCTGTAGTTCTGTCAAGTCAAGTTGCGATCCATGACAACCGTGCCTGCCGTAACGTTTGATGCCTTATCCAATTCATTGCTTGGATTCCATGACAACCGTGCCTGCCGTAACGTTTGCTGCCTTATCCAATTCATTGCTTAAATTCCATGACAACCGTGCCTGCCGTAACGTTTGCTGCCTAATCCAATTCATTGCTTGGATTCCATGACAACCGTGCCTGCCGTTACGTTTGCTGCCTTATCCAATTCATTGCTTGGATTCAGTACATCAGTGCCTGCCGTTTCTGTACATCAGTACATCAGTGCCTGCCGTTTCTGTACATCAGTACATCAGTGCTTTTCCTTAAAGCCCCTTTTGTCATGGTTGGGCAAGCCCTTTAGCCTACTCGGTCTACCCCTGGACTGTAACAACTAACTACCTAACTAACTATTGCATGTTTTGGTGAAGGAAGGCCAGGGAAGGATCACACTTGAGCGCAGGTGGCGAAGAGTTCGCTCGGTCGCTGGCGTTGTAGAGATCGCTCACCATCTCGTGAAAGTCGTGCGCCGGGAAGTTAGCCTCCAAGAAGCTGCATAACATAACATCGAAACAAAAACCTTGTTAGCGCTAGGCAGGTGGCGAATCATGGTTGGGATTTTGGTTGGGTGTGTCGTGGATTTTAGTTGGGATTTGGTTGGGAGTGTGAAGCTGCATAACATCGAAACAAACACCATGTTAGCGCTTGGCAGGTATTTATGTAAAATACATAAATTAAATACAAGTTTATCATTTATTTTAATTGTTTAATAATTTAATATTATTATTATTGTAATCATTTATTTTACATACATTTATTTATTGAAGCTGCATAACATCAAAACAAACACCATGTTAGCGCTTGGCAGGTATTCATTTATTTACATATTTTATATACAGGTGGCAACGATGGAGCTGACCGAAGGCAGTTAGTTATGAGACAGTTGGCTGACGTGTCAGGCTTCTTGGTCGTCAGTCGGACCAACGGACAGTGGGGTCAATCTAGAGGCTCTCGCACCCCAGAAGGGGGCGCTCCGCCAAAATAGTAGTGACCAAGCGCAAGCTAAAGCACAGACAATTCAATCGCAGTGCACAAGACCAGATCAGCTCATTCACAGATGAAAAGTGCTCACTTATCGTCGCATGCGACACTACAAATTGGCGGAGAGTTTTTGCGACGGAGCGACAGGTGGCAACGGAAGCAAGTTAGTTACGAGACCGTTGGTTGCCATGTCAGGCTTCGTCTCGGGGGGGCGGTCGCCGGACAGACGGACAAATGGGTAACCCTGGGGGCTCAGCAAAAAAAAAACGTAATAATCATAAAAACAAGTGCTCACCAATCGTCAGGATTCTGCTGCAGGTAGAACGCTTCTTTCATCAGTTCTGCCATGCTTGGCCTAGTATAGCCACAGCTTCCGTCAGTATCACCAGGAGTGCAGTCGTCGTCTAGCGAGGTCAAGCTAATCAGATGACTGTCAATGCCATCATACCAGTTCTTTGCCAGATCTGGAGAGGCAGAGCTTTCCAACACTGGGCCAATATCGGAATTTGCGAAGAACCTCTGGTCAGCTGAAAATGAAAATGCACGCTCACAGGGGCGGGCAGAGGTATCTGCACTTTGGCAACCCCTGACACCTGCATTGGGCACAGACATAAGAATTTGTGAGTATTGAGAATGCTGGCAAGGTTACCACTCGTCATCTATAAACGCCCGCTCACAGGGGTGGGCAGAGGTATCAGCCAGTGATTTTGCTTCAAATCTGAAAGTGGGTTTTTCCTAGCTTTAAGGTTTTAGGCCTCCTCCAGGGACAGCGTTTTAGTGCTTTCTGTAGCTTGTTATAGCTTTGTGTAGCTTTTAAGGGCCATTTAGGGCAAACAAAAACAAGAATAAGTTGATGTATGAAGTTGGAATAGGGTAGGTACATGTCGGAAACAATTTCACAAGTTGGCGGTGCAAAGTCAAGCATCACATTGTCACATTGTGATGGCTTAAGTTGTCAAGTCAGTTAGTAGAATTAAATGATCACTGTAGCATGAACTCAGGGCCCCCGTCGGTAAAACATTTGTTTGGGGCGCAGTTCATCAGTGCTTATATTTTGAAGTCCTTCCTGCTACGGTTGGGCAAGTCCCTTAAGCCTATTTGGCCCACCCCTGGACTGTAACATACATACGTACAGTCAGACACACCTTTCACGTTGCGGCGAAACAGCTTTAATGGGGAGGGGAGTTTAATCAGAGATCGGAGTT
Organism: Chlamydomonas sp. ICE-L; assembly: GCA_013435795.1. Classification (NCBI taxonomy): domain Eukaryota; kingdom Viridiplantae; phylum Chlorophyta; class Chlorophyceae; order Chlamydomonadales; family Chlamydomonadaceae; genus Chlamydomonas; species Chlamydomonas sp. ICE-L. The sequence goes on from JACBWV010000722.1 coordinate 329,405, forward strand.
CCCGAGATGACGCACGTGACAGGCTTTCGTTTTTTGATACCCCTGTGCAGGTATGGGAGCGCGGGAAATTGCGCTCAGCAGCAGCTTCCTTGAATGTGCATTCACCGCTACCTTCCTGCAGCCGCACAGAAAATATAGATAAGGGGGGATTCATACTGTTCTGATGTTGTAGTCACACCTGCAGCCGCCCAGAAAACGTAGGTAAGGGGGGATTAATACTGTTCTGATGCTGTTGTCAAATCCTGAGACTGTGATAGGGTGCTGTGTTGAAGGTTGGGTTAGTGAGTAGGCAACCCACACACAGTGGCTGATTTATGAGCTGGATGGTACGATGATTTCTGACGGAGGCCCCCCTCCTGGGGGGCGGGAACTCGCAGATTCACCCCAATGTACGTATGTGCGTCCTACCGACGACAGGGACGAAGCCTGACACGTCAGCCAACTGTCTAACAACTAACTGGCTTCGGTCGCTCCATCGTTGCCACCTCTCGTTCCGTTTCCAACACTCTCCGCCAATTTCCGGCGTCACTTGCGACGATGCACGCGTGCATGCACGCCTGCACAGGACTTGTCTGCAGTACCATGTTCTCACCCTCCCAACTTTACTGTACATCATAACCCCACTTCCTCACCCCACCCACCAGCCTCCAATGCATTTAACACTGTTGATCATAACAAACTCTTTCAAATCTTACATGATATTGGCCTCCCTGCTGACTTCACCACATTGATACGCAACTTGTATACAAATGCATCCACTAAAATATGCATCAACCGAAACAAACAACTCATCACGCCCCCCATTCCCATTACACGTGGGACCATCCAGGGTGACACCCTCTCTCCCCTTCTCTTTCTCATATTCCTTGACCCCTTGCTCCGCTGGTTATCTGTCGGTGGCCACGGCTACACCCCCACATGCGTTTCACCCTCCACCCACCCCCACCCCTCCACTACCCCCTCTCTCGCATACGCTGACGACCTCGCCCTCCTTACACCCTCCTTACCCCGACTTCGCCACCAGTACAACAAACTCACCGCCTACTGCGCGTGGGGAGGTCTCCTCCTCAACGCTTCCAAATGCGCCGTCACGGGCATCCTCCATGCACACCGTGCCACGGGCCTCTTCTCTTCCCTCAAGGATCAGAAGCGTGCCCTACACAACCAACTGACTGATACATTCCGCGTCAATAATACCCCCATTCCTTACTTGCCCCCTGACCAGCCATACCTTTACCTTGGCCTCCACATCACAATGACCCTCAACTTCACCCACCATTTCGATGACCTCCTTGCCACCATCACACACCATGGCCAACGCCTCATCCTCTCCAACGCATCCCCCTCTCACGCCCTCCGCCTCATCACCCACGTCCTCCGCCCAAAAATCACCTACTGCCTTGCGGTTGCCCCCTTCTCTTACACTGATATCACGAAGCTTGATGCACTCCTCGCTCGCATAGCTCGTCTCTGCACCCGCTCAGGGAGATCGTTCCCCACTAGCGCAATCTTGGCACCCCACTCCCACTTTGGCATGGGCATCCTCTCCCTCCGCCTTGACTACGTCCGCATTGCAACCACCACACTTACACGCGTCCTCAACGACACAGGGCCCTTGGGAACACTTCTCACGGCCTCCCTCACGCGTGACCTAGCACACCACGGCTCCCTCCCTTTCCCCCTCCAATCCCGATGCACATCCCACTTCTCCCACCCCCTTGCCCTCCGCCTCCTCACCATCTTACACCATGGCAAAATCCGCCTTCACACTCACACACTTACACACACACTCACCGGGGACACCCTGTGGCGCCTGACCGCCTTTCTCACTGACCCGGGTACACCTCAACACATCCCTACACCCAAACTTTACATTATCCTTGCCCCGCTCTGGCGCCTAGGCATCACTTCCCTCTCCCAACTCCTTTGCCCCTTAACACGCAACACACTCCGAGACACTACCTTCCTCCACACCCACTTCCTTTCCACGACCCCCACCCGATATTTGTACTCAGCAAAAATCTCCCTCAACCGCCTCACCCTCCTTCTCAATGGCCAACCCGATGCTGCCTCCTACAAATGGGGCACTCCCCTACCCCTGGCTACACGCCGCATCCTTCTCACCCATGATTTCATAGATCTTCCCCAGCCCACACAGCTTCCCGGTCCACTTCGTCCGCACCCGAACACTCACCCTCAGCTGGCGCCACTCCCACAAACAACCCAACCTCCTCCAGCCCTCCTCCCGCATACAGACCAGACACAGCGTCCACCACGGACACCCCCTCACCCCCGGACACCTCCGCCGTACCGGATACACTGTCCCGTCCTCAAACGAACAACACCACAACGGTCAACAGTCTTGGACCTCTCCTATCTCCCTCCACCCCGTCCAACCCAACGAACACCACAACGTATCCTCGACCTCTCCTCTCTCCCTCCACCACGACCACGACATCTCCTTCCTACACCCCCCCACCCCTTCCCAGCTACTTCCCCTACCACTCCTTCCCCCACTCCCAATGCCCTTCCATACTGCCCCGCCACAGAGCTTCACACTTTCCCACTCGACGCACACCTCCCTAACCTGCATCGACAAGGTCTTTGGCCACTCCCACCACCCACCTTCCCCCCTCCTCCCTCCCATCTCCTCTCCCACCTCACATTCAACCCCCTCCCTTGCAATCCAGACAGTGACATCCAACCAACACATACATTCACCCTCCAAATAGGCCTTCACCCCCACCCACCGTTCCTTCCTCGCCATACTGACCGTGTCTTTGTTTACCGCCCCAACGGCACCACAGTCGGCTCCCTCTCCCTCCCACGCCTCACGTGGTTGCACTCCACCTACGCATCCCACGCCATTTCCCACTCGGACCGCCACCCTCGCTCTTTCCTCCGGCTCTTTCGCACAAGACATTGCTGACCTCCTCATCCGCTACCCGAACCACCCACTTGTCTCCTCCTTCTCTACCACCTCTGCTTACACAGCTGCCCTCTCATTACCACCCACCACACTCCACCACATCACCCAACGCTACCCCACTCTCCTGCCATCGATTCACCTCCCCCCTCACTTGCCCCTTGACACCAACCCCCTATTTTTCTTCCCACCACCTTGATTGCCTCTTTGGCTCCCTTTCTGATTGCTTCAACAACCCGTTGGACAGGAACTTCCTTTGTTTCCCCACCTTTTCTCCAGCCCACTCTTGAAAAATCCATCCGATGGGCTATTTCATCCACTCTTTCTACCATACCCTCCACCACCCTACTCCTCATCCCTTCTTGGTCTGACTCCTCCCTCTCCACATGGTTCTCTCACCCATCCCTCCACATCCTCCACACGTTCCCACCCCGTTCCCTCCACCTGACCCCCCCTTGCTCCCTCCATCCTGCTCCTCCTCGGAACCACCCTTCCCTCCGTCCAACATTCCCCATCCACCTAGTCTGCATCTCCAACGCGTTCGGCGACCCTCCCTTATCTCCACTACCCTCCCTATCCCTCCTTCCACCTTCCCTCCCTATCCACTCCCTCTCATCCTTCACCTTCCCAACATGGGGACCCCCAACTTCATACACTCGCCTCCCTTCACCCCCTGCCCACCCTCCTTCACCTCTCTACCTGACATCTACTACACCTCCACCTTCCCCCTTCAAACAACCATCACCCCTCTTTCACTCCACCTCCACGGTCGCCTACTACACTGACGGATCTGCTGTCCCATCCCCTACAGGCCCCACCCTTCTTGGAGCTGCATTCTACCATTCCCCTTCTGACACGACGCTCCACGTCTGCCCGACCGGTCATGCCGAGACAAATACCATCCTCCGTGCCGAATTGGCCGCTATCTACTCATGCCTTGACCATGCCCGCATACATCACCCAACCGACCCCATCACTATCTTCACGGACTCTCTTGTTAGTCTCTACCTAATCCGTAACTCTGTGTACTCCTTACCTCGCCTCATCGAAAACAAGCACTACCCTCTCCTCCTCGATATCCGTACTAACATACTCACCCGCCTTTACTCCTCTCATCACACAACCTTCCTCAAGGTTAAGTCACACTCTGGTATCCGTGGCAACGACCTTGCTGATGTCGGTGCTCGCTACGCCCTTGACTACCCACACCGTTGCTCCTACGTGCTCTCTCCCCACCTCAACAACTATCTATCCTCCCTCCCCGCCTGGCCCCACACTCCATCCCCCCCACTCCACCCCTCTGGCCCCCCCACATGGTCCCCCATCTCTGACCTTACACACTCCCTCACCACTTACATCTCCCACGCCTGCCTCCACATGACACTTCCCACCTGCCCTACCCCCACTTTTACCCGTGCCCTTACCACACTTGCCCACTCTCTCCCCTCCTACTCCTCCCACATGTGGTCCTCCACTTCTTGCACCTTTTCCATGTGCAGAACTGTCCTCCTCTGTCGCTTCAGTCAATTGTGGACTGCCGCTACTGCCTTCAAACGAGGCTGCCCATACAAGCTTCCATCCGGCGACATCACCAACGGCCATTGCCCCATCTGCCCCTCCCCGGACTTAGACACAGCTGGTCACATCCTTGGATCATGTACCCACCCTCAACTCCGGGCTCAATATATTTCTCATAATCGGGCCTTGCTCCTTATTTTCAAAGCCATTTATTCTGGCTCTCTAGGCTCCTCCTTGTTTATCTTAGATGCTACTAAATGTAACGAACTTCCGACTGGTGTCTATAGTAACCCGTCTTCCTTCCTGGCTCTTACCCGCTACCCCCTTGGACCTCCTCTCCAAGCTCCGCCCAGATCTCCTCATTATTCACGGTCTCACCCCAGCTCACGCCCCGACTATGACTGCCACACTCACCCCAGAGCGACTCCTCGCCCTCCAACAGTCATGTATCATTCACGTACTGGAACTCGGCTACACCCACGACTCCCGTCACGATGCCACCTTCATCGCTAAATCTGCCCAACACGCTTCCCTCTTGACCTACCTCCGTCATGCAGGCTGGACTCTCGCCCCCCACACACCCCACATTACTCTTCTAGGCACATTTGGTACCATCTTCTCCACCATCGACACCACTCTCGTGACCCTCGGCGTTCCCCACACCACACTCCCTCCTCTCCTTCGCTCACTCCATGTTCATGCTGTCCACGTTGCCCACTCCGTCATTGTTACACGTCGTCGTTTGGAACGCTCCCTCACCCGTCCGTTTCTCTCCTCTTACAACCCGCGATAACCTGTCCTGTCTCCTGGTGCGGTCCTGGTACAGCTGTACCACGTACCGCTTCCTAAAGCCACGCCTCCCGGCGTTCTTCCCATTTCCATTCCCCGTCCCCAAACTGCGTATGGGGAGACATGCGAGATCGCTTGAGATCATGCCTGCTAGCTTCGGAACTTCTAAACTAGCGAAGTGTTCGGATTGTAGCACTTGAAATCGCTTACCCACACGCATTGTATCGCTTGGATCACCCCCTACCGATCCCACAAGCAACAGTTACTTATATAGCTCTTCACGTAGTCGACTCAGGAGTTAGCGAGCGATCAAGGAAACAGTGATAGGTAGTAACAATGATGTGTACATGTGTGGGCCTGTGGGCGTAGAGTCCGTAATGTTTTCGAGTCGAAAGGATAAGACTCCCAAAACAACCACGCACCGATGCATCAGTGTAGAGTTGATGTTTACGATTTTGATCATCAGTTGTAGGCGAAAGTCTGTCAAGCAACGATCAAGAACGGTTCCGACGGAAGTTCGCGGGGATGGAAGCTGTAATGAGTCCGTTGTTCTGAGCCTGGAATCGAAGACGCTTCCCACTCAAAGGAGGGTGGAGTACTGGAGTGTAGCAGGATAGCGGCTATCCGATAGCCTGCTACTTGTTTAACTTGACATCTCGAGCCTGTCTTTTCGATATGTCCCGTCGGTCTAGTTCCGTCACAGATGCGCACCTCAGTTGTTGCGAGCGAAAGCTTGAAGTTACTCCACGTGTGGAGAGCACCGAGTTTATCCCCCATTAAGGAAAGCTTAGGCATGTTGGCAAGTGCGAGGTCCGTCGATTGAGCTGCTCTAATTGGACAGAATGATAACACAAGTCCTAAGCGCGTGTTGCAAACGACTCGGAAAACGCTTTAGTAGCCACTAGAAAGCAGAAAGCCAAGCGGCGTGGAATAGTAGTTATCCTGCACCTGCACATAATATTCACATAATGAGCCGGCCTCGATGTTCACAATGAATGGCAGACGGGCAGACGGGCAGACGCGTCTGTCCGACTGCCGACCCCTCAGCTGCCGACGGTCCCCGTTAAATAAAACGAAGAGTCGCCCAGCCTGGCAGGGTTTGAAGTGCCTACGGACTCAAACGCCCCCTGGTCGCGAGCCTCGCTATATCTAATGCATGACGACTGCGACAAAGCCAATGGGCCCGCCTCAACGTAACGCTTCGATCTGCCAATGCCCAAAGTGAAACGAAACAGTCGGTAAAACGTTAGAGAACCCAGGAAAACGGTTGACAAGGTTCTGAGGGGGTCAGGGGTAGAAAGTAAGGGGTCCACGGAATTTCCGGACGAATTCCTGAAGAATTTCTGGCGGGGTGCGGGAGGATGACAAACGGGAAATATCTGGTACCCCGTCCAAAAAGTTGGAATAGTCAAAAAGGGGGGGGGGGGGGGGGGGGGGGGGGGGGGGGGCTTACCCTGCAATTTTAGATAAAACCTAGCCTATCTTGTGGCAAATCATCTCCTTTAGTACCCTGCATTTTTAAAACCCTGAGAATGTTAGTAGCATGTTTTTTAACACGGCCCGAACACGAATACAAATTATTCCAGTATGCAACCTAGATGTCTCAATATTTCAGCTTCCTAGAGCCTCCTTATAGTTCCTTTCCTTCCTTCAAGATCCTTTATAACTAACTTGCCCAGCATTGGCATGGAAACTGCATGGGCTTGCAACATGAAGCCCACCAAAAGGTCCAAATGTAACGCCCACCTGCGCCCACCATCATTATGTCAGCTTTAAGGTGCGCCAGCTCGCTTTAGTTTGGGCTGAATTGCCAGCCAGGGGAGCTGCCTAGAAGCTGCTGCCTGTAGCTGGCTGAAGCACAAGGAATCCCCATGCATGTAGTACAGTTTGGAAGCATCTGAGACCAAGAAACCCTTTGTAGTAGCACACCAAGACACCTGGGTTACACGATGGGCCTCGGTAGGACGGTGAACCTGGAAGGGGTAGCTCTTACAGAAAGGTTGAGGCCACTCCACAGCCTTCCAACCTTGGCAAATAGTTCGCACGGGCTCAGCATTTGAAATTGCATCATCTCCATTAAGGGGCTGCAGCTGTGGCTGTGGCTGGGCATGTTTGACTCCAAAGAAGTGGCTGATTTTCAGCTGTCCAGGAAGGGGTTCAAGGGCTTTGTACACACAGCAAGATGCTCTGTGCCTCTCAACATCATCAGCAGCTGTCCAGACCTTCCCACACTGACATGCAGAGATTTTCGCCTGAGTACCTCGGCAGAACTTCTTGTGCTGCTCGAACTGTTGCGGCCTCGCGAATCCAGTTGCCGACCGAGCACAAACAGGACATGTGTCGTCGACCTCGTCCAGGCGGTCATCAGTCAGGTCCACATGCTGCCTCTTGGACGGACTTTCGTCGCGAATAGTCTCTTCAATGGTCGCATTCGACTCTGCAGTTATATTAGATGTATCCATGCCGAACTCGAACCAGGATAAGCAGGAGATCACAGGTGACTCAAGGTTTCGAACTTGAACTCGAACTCGAAATCGATCTTGAATAACATGGCAGGTGTCTGAAAACTATGGAATCAGCACGCTTGCATCGAGACGAAGTCGTTCCACTTATCCAGATGCGAAATGGAGCATAGAGAAAAAAGTTAGGAAAAAGTTCATATGGGGCCGAGAGGGGGGGGTCCTCAGGATGGCACCGGACCCGGGGGTATCGATAGATCACGTGATCCCCTAACGGAAACAACTTTCCGATACCCTGACATGGACCGTGCCGGACCTTCTATGGCTCCTGTCATCCTCCTGCGGGGTGTCTCATATCACAAGGGCTCGCGGCTCGCTACCCCTGGAAAACCTAACCGTTCACCCTAGATGGTGTCTCATAGTAGGCGCAATGCCAGCGCGACAGAGCGCGCACAGCGGAATATCTTCCAAGTCCCTCCCTTCATCTCCCCGCAACCAACCTTGTGTCTCCCCCCCTCGAATCTAAAGAAATGGCGTTAAGTTTCTCCATTCACGCTGTTAACAGAGCCAAGCATTCTGACTCCGCTGCAGCACTCGCTCATCAACCTGAGGAAGTCCTGGTAGGGCTGCCTGAAGCCCTGGTCTGCGTCAGTGAGCAGGTTCGCGACCAGATCCCGATTTCGCCGTTGCGTCAATGAAATCCCGTGAATGAGCTGCACCCAGCCCAGCATCTGGCTTGCCCAATTTTCATTGCGATCCACCACGCACAGAATAGTAGCATCAGGCATGTACTGTGCCAGGAGCATGGACGGAGATTGGGAAGCAAGAAGGGTAAGTTAACTCGACACTCTAGTTAACTCGACACCATCGATGATTAGTTCCCTAGCTGTAGCTTTCAAAATTCGCGCAGTGAATGTTCATATTCGAACGAGGACTAGGAAGATATTCCGCTGCGTACACTCTATCGAGCTGGCATTGCGCCTACCATCTAGGGTGAACGGTAGGGGTGCTCAAAAGTAATAAAACCTATTGTTCTATTTCACACCCCAAGCATAAATTAAATAATACTATGCCATGATACACGCCTATGGCTCATGTGCTGGGTTTGCAGGGATATGTTTGAACGCACATGTATGCCTGCTTTTAGTTGGGGGGGGGCCTTTTGCATACTTTTGCAAGGATCGTTTTACCCACCCGGCCACCCCTTCAGTTCCTAAGCATGTTGCTATGGAAGGCCTTTATGGTCCGAGGTCCACACATTATAGGAGGTTGGCCCCAGGGTTGGCCCTACAGATTTTACAGCATCTACCCCTCTCTCACACACGCTTAGTGACTAGTCACACACAATGACACCACCAGCCAGGAAGTGTTAAGGCACAGCTGAGCAACACACGAGAGAACAAGCTAGCTAACATGAAACTAACATGAAAAAACAGTGGCCAAGAAAAACAAAACAGATCCTGTATTTCCCCCATAGGCCCATATTTACAAGTTGTGAACACTAAAAACTAACACCACCCCTAGTTTACAGCTCACTCACATCCATGCCAGCACCCAACCACCCAAGCTAGATATAGGGTTCCCCCATCCAGATCTGGAAGCCCTTACTCTGGGATATAACTATATAAGGGACTAGGAGATGGGAGCAGCCCAAGCCCATACAATAGTGGTTTAATCACTTATGCTCGCGTGGCTGGTAACTTTTGAGCACCCCTAACGGTAAGGTTTTCCAGGGGTAGCGAGCCCTTGTGATATGAGTTTGCCTTTCTGGCGGGATCGATACCCCCCCCCCCCCCCCCCCCCAACTAACTGCACCGTTATACTGCTATACTGCTATACAGAGAGCTGCTTTACGCCTCAAACGATATCGTTGACGTCAGCAAGGCTGGGGGGTTCCGCTGCGCAGCAGCTCAAGACGGCGAATTCCACTGACTTGGCACTACAGCGAATTTTCAATTGCGCAAATTATACAAGAGAGTTGATGATGGTGGGGTTGGTGCAATTGACCTACTAGTCACGCTAGGGCTGCCTCGGTATGGAGGCAGCGATATGCGAGTTACCAGGCAGCTGCTCGAAAGCGCTTCTACGCGGCAGGTAAATCAGTTGAGAGCAAGTCAAGCTAGTAAAATGTGCTTCTACAAAGGGCACCGCTATACTTCGTGTAAAACGATGTTGCAAATTAAGAGAGCTGGAAGTGGTGGGTTTGGTGCGATTAACCCCCTAGTCGCCTTGGTATGGAGTCGGCGATATGGAAGTTACCAGGGCAGCTGCTCGAAATCGCTTCCAGGAGGCAGGGAAATCAGTTGAGAACAAGTCATGCAAGTAATATACTAACTTGTGCTTCTACAAAACATGCTTGCTATTTTTCAGCATTTTTCAGATGTCATCCATTAAGAGCTTCGCCAGGCGACGTGTCCTGGCCATTGTTGTTGGCAACCTCGGGCCTCGGCGACCTACCTAACAGCCAGACAGCCTTAACGCGCCAATGGTTACTCCCATATCGCTGCCTCCATACCAAGGCAGCCCCAGCGTGACCAGTAGGTCCATTGCACCCACCCCACCACCTTCAGCTCTCTTAATTAGCGCAGTCGAAAATTCGCTGCAGTGTCAAGTCAACGGAATTCGCCTACGTCCTGCGCTGGAGGGCGAGGGGGTCCGCCCCCCGGGTCCGCCCCCCCAGCCAGCTGCTATACTACAACTCAAATGATCTCGTCGATGTCAGCACTGGGGGGGATCCGCAGCGCAGCAGCGCAGGAATTTCCTTGATTTGGCACTTCAGCGAATTTTCAATTGCGCAAATTAAGAGAGCTGTAAGTGGCGGGGTTGGTGCGATTGACCCACTGGTAGCGCTGCCATGGTATGGAGGCATCGATATGGGAGTTCGACTGCGGCAGGCTGTCCCACGTTTGAGTAACACCTGTCCCGAATTAGGGAACCCCTCTGTGAAAGAAAAAAATGTTTTACTCTATCTTGTTCCCAAACGCTGAGCAAACCTTAATCTGAGTGTTAATATGTTGAACTGATGTGGTTAAGCAACTTTGAAGCATTGTTTGTTTTCCCTGGACTGGAGTTCATAGGTCTCAAGTCTGAACCATCTGGCCCCAAAGCCCCATAATTAGACCACTTTATTTTAGGAGTGGCAACTGGTTTGTTTCGGGAGACCCACCTCCTGGGGTGAAAAACCTTTCACAACTAAAAAAAGGCAAAAAAGGCACTTATGAAGATAGAATAAATAACAAGTGCCAAAGGATTTGTTTCTTTAGTTTTGAAAGGACTTTCACCCCAGGAGGTGGGTTTCCCGACACAAACCAGCGACACCGAGGTAACAGTTCGAATGGCAAAAAGGAAGAGATAAAATCGAAGGCAGTGTTTTTAAGGTTTTTGGCGAGGGGGGGGGCAAGAGTAAAAATTGCAGACCGCATGTTCGGAAATTGTTCCCCCCCCCCCCTGAACCCCCCCCACCCCCCCCCCAGGCTTCATATCTGGACACCCAGACAGTATTACATAGTGAAAAGGGGGTCCATGAGCATCATCTCGTCAAGACCTTTCCAACCATACAACCGAAAAATATATACCGGTATATCAAGTTTGGACAAAGTTATTCAGGTTTTAGTACCTGTACAACTTTCTTGGGTAGCTCAGTAGTCCGCGCCCTTGGAGGAGATCACCCAGGTATGAGAAGGACTGAAGGCGTTATTTGTCTGTCTATCTATCATTATCACCATCATTGTCATGGTTTTCTTTGACTCAAATTGTATTATAGAGCCTGAGGGTCTGCTTGGGTGTGGTGGGGGTGGGTGGGGTTCATGGTGTGTGTGGTGTGTGTGGGTGGGTGAGGAGGAGGGTGTCAGGGGGGGGGGGGGGGGGGGGGGGGGGGGGGGGGGGGGGGGGGGGGGGGGTGGGGGACTAAGACCCCAGGCTCGACTGCTTTAGGAACCTCGTCAGGGCCCAGAATTCAGAACGCGCATACGAACGCGTTGCGCGCGCGCGTTTTTCAGCCTAACTGCCGCTCGTGCGACGCTGGGCGCGATGGTGTAGGTCATGTCCAGCCTGGCATCCAGCCTGGCGTCCAGCCTGGATGTGCCTTCTTGGACACCCACCAATTACACACTGGGTGTAATCGACTAACGATTGCAGATTCGTACTCGTCTCGTCGAGCCCTTCTCGATGGTGCTCTTAACGTTCGAAAACACGAAGTACAAATAAAGTTGGGGAAACGGTCCCCCCCCCCCCCCCCCCCCCCCCCCCCCCCCCCCCCCCTCAATCTCGGCCTTCCGTGGGTGTATCGACTTGATTTTTTTGCATCGACTATTGCTCGAGGTTTTCAATCCATATCGAACATGCGGTACGAATTTTTTTTCTTGCCCCCCCCCCCCCCCCCCCCCCCCCCCCCCCCCCCTCGGTTTTTGGATACATACATGTGTAGTACGCCTCGTTACGAGGCGTGAGGTTGAGGGGCCTAGCCCGTTTGCTTTCACTAGGGCAAACCACCAATTAAGGTTTTTTTTACTAAACATTAATAATCGGTTCGAAGCCAAGTAGAACTTACTCTTGACAAAATCCAGGCCAGCGAAAATATAAATAGGCGTGCTGTAAGCCGTGGAAACGAATATATAGTGAACTCACTGTTACAGGTTTCTGCCGGAGATGATACTGGACTCAAACGATAGAGCTAGAATCTACCACGATAATTGTATTGACGTTCTAGCTCTATCGTTTGAGTCCGGTTTCATCTCCGGCAGAAAGCCTTTAACAGTGAGTTCACTATATATTCGTTTCCACGGCTTACGCGTGCAGAGGAGGGGCTCATTTTGCTGTTCAATGAAAGTACGGCAATTGTAGGAGTGGCATCGCCAATCGAATCGAATCCTCGATGCCGCTGGGTTGTGTAGGGAGACCCACCTCCTGGGGTGAAATAACTTTCACGACTTCAAACAAAGTGAGCATCTGCGGTACACGGATCTTCAAGATATGAGCAGGGTACTTCAAATGGCCAAATTGGCCAGCGCTTTAGCGCACTTGAAAACAAAAAAACTGCGCTTTGTAGTGCAAAAAGCGCAAAAGATGCTTGCAGCGCCCACAAGGGGTTGCAAAAAACTGCGCTTAAAGCGCAGAGGGCGTCAAAAAGTCAGCGCTCAAAAGCGCAAAAGCGCGCGCTTTGAATTACCCTGGATATGAGGTGTGTATGTTGTTACAGTCCAGGGGTAGGCCAAACAGCAGGCTGAAGGGAGTTGCCTAACCGTGTAGGAAGGGCTTTAAAAGAAAAGTCACTAATGAAATGAACCCCAAACAATCGTTTTACCGACGGGGGCCCTGAGTTCAGCGAATAAATGTGAGAAATTAAAAGGATGAAAAGAAAAAGGAAAAGAAAATGGTTTGTTCGAGCCTGCTTCGAGCTTAATTTAGCCTGGTAATTGTTTTTACTGCCGAAGACGGCAAGCAGCCAAATTGATGGCTGAAGCTATGTCACCAAGTTCAATTTCATTTTCAATTCCAGCGTGCCTTTACCCGTGCATGGCTTAAGCTATGCTAAACGCAACCCTGATGTAAAAACATTAAATTGTTTGATTAGTTTGATAACAAAAAAAATACTGCCGAAGACGGCAAGCAGCCAAATTGATGGCTGAAGCTATGTCACGAAGTTCGATTTCAAATTCAATTTCAGCGTGCCTTTACCCCGTGCATGGATTAAGCTATGCTAAACGCTACTCTGATATAAAAACATTACATTGTTTGATAACAAAAATAAAAAATAAATACTGCCGAAGACGGCAAGCAGCCAAATTGATGGCTGAAGCTATGTAATCATTGTAACCAAGTTCAAGTTTAAGCTCAAGTTCAAGTATCATTACAGTTCTATCCCACTCACTGAGCAACATGGTGCATAAGAAGAGTTAGAAGCGTTGTTACTAAGTTCAAGTTCAAGTTCAAGTTCTAAGAAGAGGTAGAAGCGTCTATGCAGCACCTCGCGGCTGACCGCATGTATGGACAAGCACACCCCACTCAATGGGGGCATGTTTACAACTTTGCAGGGCAAGTATTGCTTGTACTGCCTCAGATGGCGAGCAGCCGAATTGCCGGCTGGAGCCATGTAACCAAGTGCAAATAACAAGGTATACCGTACGTGTTTACCAGTTCAACTAGTATAAACGTTACATATAATTGTTTGTTTGTCCTTGACACACACCTCATGTAATGGGGTTTTTTTCTTTGTGGGTTCTTTTTCTTTTTGTTTAAAGCACAGAGTCTCATACACCCTCGCGGTGTCAAGTAGACTTTAACATGAAATGTCATGTAATATATCTTGCAATCGCACTAAACAATACAGATGGAAAATAGTACCACAAACCCATGCATGGGAGATTATAAGGGTTTTATCTTGAGATAGGAAGACGCAGGTCGCCTTACACTATGGCTATATGCCATAGCATAACAAACGGAATCATTGGTTCCACTAGGCCACTGCCAAGCACGCTCTCGGCTTTGGTCTTACGAATGGGGGCAACTTGGTACTGATCAAGACCCGCACCCCGCCTGTGTACCGCGACCTTCAGGTGGGGATCGACCCCCCCGTTTCCCTCCCGGGCCAGGCATTATTGTCAGCGTGACCTACTAGGACACGAGTGCATAATTGGCATCTGATCAGATACCAATAAGGCACCCGTGTCCTAGTAGTTCACGCTGACACAACCTGGAGAGAACCTTGCATCGCCTTCTACAGCTTGTATACCCCTTAAACGGAATCTTTGCTTTCTAAGGCTTTCAGCCTGAATATCCTAACAATACCCCGAAACAGCCTGAAATATCATGAAACCGAAGACCAATGTACGTACATTGTAAATTTGTATGTATTTATGTTACAGGGCCCAAAAGGCTAAAGGGACCCGATCGTTATAGGAAGGGCTAAACATAAAATACATTGACGAACTGAACCCCCAAACAATCGTTTACTGACGGGGGCCCTGAGTACGTGCTACAGTGATAACTCAAATATACAACAGTCTAAGTAAATCATCATCCCATATGGGATGATAATTTAATTGTGCGATTTCAGGGTTTTATATCGCATTTTTATACAATTTAATTACATCACGTGAGTATATGATGTTTTCATCTACTGGCTATTGATGAACCAATATAATATTTTGGTGGTTGTTTTGCATTTTTTTATAATTTTTACTGCTACTATTTACTTTAATTATACTGCCGAAGAAGGTGAGTAGACAAATTGCTGGCTGAAGCTATGTAACCAAGTTCAAGTTATTTCCTAGATTGACGGGGCAAAGCTAGTGCCTGGCAGGAAGGTGTGTGAGTAGGTGGTTGGGCACACGCATCATTTTTACTGCCAAAGACGGCGAGCAGCCAAATTGCTGGCTGAAGCTATGTAACCAAGTTCAAGTTCAAGACAAGCCCGCTTCGACACAAAACACATCCGGGACGGGTCTTTCAACTAATCCTCAAATTATACAGGCAATGTTGCGGCAAGCAAGCATTTTTTGTAAACACAAATGTTAGCTTGGGCATGGGGCAGTGCACCTGAGCTATATTCTCCTGACAGCGATACTGAGCTTCTCAGATCGCTCTTTTGACAGCGATACTTTTTTTCAAAGTTGTGAATGGTAATTCACCCCAGGAGGTGGGTCTTCCTACACAAACAAGCGGCACCGAGGATTCAGTTCGAATGGTGTTGCCACTCCTACAAAAGAGTAGGCGCACTTGGCGGCATGAGATACCGACCCTGGATCAAACGAACATTCACCACTACCCCTATTGACCACGGCAGACAAGCTACCTGCCAGACGATCCTATGCCAAGTGTGTACAGTGGCTCAGTATTGCTGTCAAAAGCGCGATCTGAGATCTGTGATCTGCCAAGTGTGCACAATGGCTCAGTTTCGCTGTCAAAAGCGCGATCTGAGATCTGTGATCTGCCAAGTGTGTACAATGGCTCAGTATCGCTGTCAAAAGCGCGATCTGAGATCTGTGATCTGCCAAGTGTGTACAATGGCTCAGTATCGCTGTGAAAAGCGCGATCTGAGATCTGTGATCTGCCAAGTGTGTACAATGGCTCAGTATCGCTGTCAAAAGCGCGATCTGAGATCTGCCACATGTGTACAATGGCTTAGTATCGCTGTCGAAAGCGTGATCTGAGATCTGTGATCTGCCAAATGTGTACAATGGCTCAGTATCGCTGTCAAAAGCGCGATCTGAGATTTGCCAAACGTGCACAATGGCTCAAAGGCTCGAAAGCGCTGTCAAAAGCGCGATCTGAGATCTGCCAAGTGTGTACAATGGCTCAGTATCGCTGTCAAAAGCGCAATCTGAGATCTGTGATCTGCCAAGTGTGTACAATGGCTCAGCATCGCTGTCAAAAGCGCAATCTGAGATCTGTGATCTACCAAGTGTGTACAATGGCTCAGTCTCGCTGTCAAAAGAGTGATCTGAGATCTGTGATCTGCCAAGTGTGTGCAATGGCTCAGTATCGCTGTCACTTCCTGTTCGGTCAACCAGAGGAGGCCTGATCATTGATTAGGCCGTCGAGAAGACGCCTTCTATATACAGAAGCACAAGACGACTGCTAGCCAAGTGACTGTTGGCCAGATTACTTTTGGCCAGCCGACTGTGCTGCATCCAAATACCCAAAATAACAACAAAAACAGAACAAAGTTAAGTTTTATTTATTGAGGGATCTGTAATGTGCTGTTTTTTAGTGGACCCCAACTCGGTTAAGCATGACCAGGTACTGACCCATGTGTTGTACCTGAAATAACAACAAAAACAGAACAAAGTGATGCTTTTTGTATTGCGGGATTGTAGCCTAGGACAAGACGCCTTCTATAAACAGAAGCACAAGACGACTGTAGGCCAGATGACTGTTGGCCAGACGACTGTGCTGCATCCAAATACCCGAAATAGCAACAAAAACATAACAAAGTGATGTTTTGTTTGATTGCGGGCTTGTAGCCTAGGACATGTGTCCTACTGGTATAAGTGAAACTCACACTACCAGTATCATATATATACATACAAGAATCCAGATCCAGGGGCAAGCTCTTTATAAGAGTCACCATCCTGAGTAATGACAGGTGCCGTGGGCACGATTGTCAACAAGGCTTAGAAGTGCAACCTAACCCTTCAGTGCTTTTTAAGGCTTGGAAGTAAAACCCTTAACCTTCATTGATTTCTAAGGCTTAGAAGTACAACTTAAAATGTACTGCTTTCTTAGGCTTTGAAGTAAAATCTACCATATAATTTGGCGAACAACCAAATTGCTGACTGAAGCCATGTAACCAAGTTCAAGTCAAGAAATAAAACCTTAACCATTTATTGCTTTCTTAGGCTTTGATGTAAAACCTAACCATTCATTCATTTTTATTCATTCATTGCCTTTTTTTAGAAATTCAGGGATGATGTTTGTTTTTTGGGGGGGGGGGGGGGGGGGGGGGGGGGGGGGGGGGGGGGAGGGAGGGAGGTTCGAAAAATGTCGGACTTCAGACTTAGTATCACAATTTTGCCTGAAATCTTGGAATTCTGGGAGATTTGGCCTGGAAAAAGTACAAAGTCTGACCTCTGAACCCAATTCATCACCTGTGTGTGCGAGGTGGGATGAGCGTGTGTGTGTGTGTGTGCGAGGTGATATGAGTGTGTGTGTGTTTGTGTGTGTGTGTGAGGTGTGTGAGGTGTGTGTGTGTGTGTGCGGGGTGGGATGAGTGTGTGTGTGTGCGAGGTGTGTGTGTGTGTTTGTGTGTGAGATGTGTGTGTGTGTGCGAGGTGTGTGTGTGTGAGAGAGAGAGAGGTGCGTGTGTGTGTGTGAGGTGGGATGGGTGTGCGAATGCGAGTGTGAGGTGTGTGTGTATGTGTGCGAGGTGGGATGAGTGAATGGCTGAATTAATGAGTAGAGCAGGACATTCCTGCGGTACACTGATCAGTCTTGTTGACTTGTGCTGATGAGGCCATGGAGTTGGGGTTAGTGGCGTGGGTAGCTGTCCCAGTGGTCTGCTCCTCGACATCCATCTTCCTTATGTAGTGCTTTATCGCGTCCTGAGTGCGGTCGAGCATCGACTTTGCAAAGGATAGTGCGTCGTTCGCAGCGATGTGCTGCTCTAGGACCTGAACCAGATCCTGGCAGGCCTGGGCCCCCTCCCTGTAATGACCTGCATAGTAGCCGCACACACACATCTCGTCCAGCACGCCGTAGGTGTATACATTTCCGTCCACAAACAGGGCGGTGGTCGGAGCGGGGCCCAGTGAGCGGGCCATCCTGGCCATGTTGTAGCAGCTCGTGTAGTCCTGCGGGGTGGTGGGTGGTGGATGGGCATGTGGGTCGGGAGGGATGGGGATGGGGTGCATATTACATGTTACATATATCATATATTATATGTGGGATGCATATTATCTATTTACATATCTTACATGTAGGGTGCATATTGCACATCTAATATATGGGGTGCATATTGCATATAATATATTAAATACATTATATATTAAATTAAATTAAATTAAATAATAATAAATAAAAATTAAATACATAATATATTAAATACATTATATATGAGGTGCATATTACATATTACATATATTAAATATGTATACATGGGGGGTTTATTGATGTTATTATTCAATACTATCAGTATGCATGTTACACATATTACATTTTATCATTTGTTGGCCCGGACTCGTATGTATTTCTATATATTTATAGGTAGACAGACAGACAGATAGATAGATAGATAGATAGATAGATAGATAGATAGATAGATAGATACATCCCGTTTTGACGAATTGCTCAATGGTAGAGCTCGTTGAAATGATGAAGTTGCGGGGTTTGAATCCCTATGGGTGCGCTGTAGTGTTCGCGGTCTCTGTCAACCGCCATGGTAGCACTGTCCAGGTTAAGTAGCAGCCCGTTCTCTACCGCCGTAAGACAGAGCTCCCTTAATACCACGCCCCACCAGGCATTATCATTACTTATTATATACATAGATTACTTGAACGAAGAAAACATGACCTTGCGTTGAGTACGATGCAGACAGGCCAATCGTTGCAGGGGCTCCTGGTGGTAGGGAGCAATCTCATGTGCGGGCGTTATCATTACTTTTTATATACATATAGTTGCCCCCAGTGAAAGCAAACGGGCTGCCCCCCATAACATCATGCCTCGTAATAAGGTGTACCATTCATTTATTTATTTACTTGAACAAAGAAAAAATACCGATACTGATACTGATACCAAAATACCAAAACATTGCGCTGAGTGCGGTTTACGGCAGCCAAATGTTTTAGGGGCTCCTGGCGGTAGGGGGCAATCTCATGTGCGGGTGTTATCATTACTTTATATATATATATATATACTAGTACGGTAGCCCGTGTGGCCGGTGGCCACCCCCCACCCAGCCCATGGGTCCTAGTCTGGTCTGGGTTACATAACGGGTAACGCCCTTGTATGCCCCCCCTCCCCCTCCCCCCCCCTCCTCCCTTACACAGTCAAGAAATCAGCCATCTCAGCCCTTGCTCGACGCTCCCCTGCCTCTCCCCCCAAACCCACACCCCCACACACACTTCTTCTCCCTACCTATTCCCCTTCTGCTTCAGGTGTGGCCTCCCACCCTGTCATACACACATACCATTCCCCCCTCCCCCCCATCCTGACCTCTCCCTACCCCTCACCCACCCCATCCACACGCACTCTCTTTCTCTCACCTTACCCCCCCCCCCCACCCTCCCTTCCCCCAACCACCAACACGCACACACAATCTTCTTCTCCCTACCTCGTACCCTTCACTTCACCCTGTG
Source organism: Chlamydomonas sp. ICE-L (assembly GCA_013435795.1). Taxonomy (NCBI): domain Eukaryota; kingdom Viridiplantae; phylum Chlorophyta; class Chlorophyceae; order Chlamydomonadales; family Chlamydomonadaceae; genus Chlamydomonas; species Chlamydomonas sp. ICE-L. The sequence goes on from JACBWV010000722.1 coordinate 348,889, forward strand.
GGATTCAATCGTGCAGAAAGAGGGGCCCGCTGTGCTTCGAACCTACCAACATTGCAAACGCTCAGATTCCGATCGCCCCGAGAACACCGGACCGGTGCAATTGCATGGCTACAAACCTGCAGCTTCGTCTTCTCGTACAGTGCCCCAGTCGAGACTCGGTCAACTCAGAACAGCAAAAATCGCAGCAAAGTACTTCATATTCTATTCAAAGAGCTTGCAAAGATGGGATAGGCGTGGCAAGCGCGAGAGTGTCCAGGGGGACGGAATGGCCATGGCGATCTGAACAAAGTTAATTAATCGCAACTGGATGCCAATCAATACCAATGTAACGCGATGGCATGGCAAAATTGCGCATGCGTGAGATGAATGGTGGCACCGCTCGCAGACGGAGAAAAAAAGCATCACGATACGAAGGTCTGGCTTGATTATAATCCTGGCATAACTCCTCAGGCTGGGCAGCATAATCTTCGCGCCTGGATTGGTTAGCAGCTTCGTGTTCCTTCTCAGGCACGGTAGCTCGTTCCTGACTCCTTGCGAGATTACCAGCATGACGTAGCTCCTCGGATCGGGCAGCGCGGGCATCATGACGACGCTTGTTGGCTATTTCCCTGTCTTCCTTGCTCTGGCAAGCTCGCTTTGAGCGCTGGCTGGCGGTGTTGCGGGCCCTCCTGTCCATTAGGACCGTTGCCATGCATCATGGTCGCATTATCCGTAAAGAACTGAAAGCTAATATTCCAAGCGCCATGCCAAGCCATATGAGGGTCGGCTGGTGACCTCCGAGGAGAGGATCTTCTGATTCTAAATGTCTTGCCGTCATAGTATCGGAGGCAGTTGTGGACATGCTATGAGCGCGTGCGCTTAGCTTAGCGAATCTGCAGTTTTGGTATTTGAAAATTCCGCTAGGCGGGGAGTTGCTAGTTGGGTGAACGAAAAGTCGGTTGCAAGACGGTTACACTTCGCACGCCCATGGCACGTGGGCACGCGATGATGACACCACCACGACCACCGCGACCACCACGACCACGACCATGATTTCTTTATATATATAGATATATATTACTTGAACGAAGAAAACATACCTTGCGCTGAGTGCGGTGTAGGGCAACCAAATGTTGTAGGGGCTATATATATATATATATACATATATATATATATATAGATAGATATATATTACTTGAACGAAGAAAAAATACCTTGCGCTGAGTGCGGTTTAGGGCAGCCAATTGTTTTAGGGGCTCCTGGCGGTAGGGGGCAATCTCATGTGCAGGTGTTATGATTACTTTATATATATATATATATATATATATATATTACTTGAACGAAGAAAACATACCTTGCACTGAGTGCGGTGTAGGGCAGCCAAATGTTTTAGGGGCTCCTGGCGGTAGGGGGCGATTTCATGTGCGGCAGCATACGCCCTCATCACTAAAGCCAGTGTGGGATCGCGCATGTACATGTGCGAGGTCCAGGACTTCAGATAGTCCGCCACCTGGGTGTCCACCTCCTTGCCGGACTCCAGTTGATACTGCACGGTGGATGCAGTACACGTGTGTGAAAAAGAGCTCTCACGAGGGCAAAAACAAATAGAGCAAAAATAATGGAATTGAGTATGGATGAGAACAATATCCGAGAATTTTGAATTTTGACAAATAATGTGTACATGTGGGAGGTCCAGGACTTGAGATACTCCGCCACCTGGGTGTCCACCTCCCTGCCGGACTCGAGTTTAAACTGCAGGGGGAATGAAGTAGTTTTAAGTGCGCGTGTGAATGGAGCACACAAATTGCAGAAAAAAATGTGGCATTGAGCAAAATATTTGGCATTGAGGAAAACAGTTGGCATACAAGAACATTGCATAGCATGTTGTATGTTTGTTTGTTGCAGTGCATGTGGGGGGTCCAGGACTTGAGATAATCCGCCACCTGGGTGTCCACATCCCTGCCGGCCTTGAGTTGAAACTGCAAGGGGGTTGCAGAACATGTGAATGGAGCAAAAACAAAAAAAGGCAGATCCAAGAATTGAGAGACTCTCTTTAACACCTGGGTGTCCACTTCCCTGCCGGACTCAAGAAAAACTGCAAAAGGGTTGCTGAAAACGTGTGAATGGAGCGGGAAGGAGAAAAAAAGGCAGATCCATGACTTGAGGGACTTGAGAGACTCTCTCCGCCACCTGGGTGTCGACTTCCCTGCCGGACTCAAGTTGAGACTGCAGGGGGAAAGAAGTAGTATTCTAGCAATTCAGGGGATGAACTGGACAAAACGTTTCCGCGATTGCTCGTACTTCGCACTTCGTACTTGAAATCGAGAATTTTGGCCTGGAAATCCGAGTATTCTCGACAATTTGGCTTGGAATTCTCGACAATTCTCGAGCAAGTACGAAACCTTTGTCCAGTTCATCCCCCGAGTTGCTATAAGCACGCGTGTGATGCATAGCTTTCATTTTCAGCTATGAACAGTAGCTTCTAGGCAGCTCTCCTGACTAGCTATTAAGTCAAACCTGATGCGCCCTAATGCACCTTGAAGCCCACCACACAACCAGATTCCCTGTACTGTTGAAATATTGGGGCTTGGCCCAGTGGCTGGCTCAGGGGGCTGCCTAGAAGCTGCTGCTCGTAGCTGAAAATAAAAGCTATGGGGTGATGGAGGATGGGCGCCTATGGGACTACAGGGTTGTACCTTCCAGACTCGAGTTGAAACTGCGGGGGAAATAAGTAGTTTTAAGGATGCGTGTGAATAGAGCACATAAATATTATATATTCAAATATTAATAGCACACAGTACTGGACAATTCTCGACCAAGTATGCAACGTTTGTCCAGTTCATCCCCTGAATTGCTAAGCACGCGTGTGATGGAGCACATAAAGAGCATAAAAGACAACAAAACAGTTGGCACAAAAACGTCTGTGTGTCACAAATCAACATGTCCAGGTTTCACTTCAAATCACAAAAAAACGAAACATTATATAATACAAAACAAGTTTAAGACTTATTCATACCGGACATGTTGTATAAATAAAACAGTTGGGATAAAAGAAAATAACATGACATGGTGTATAAACAAAACAGTTGGGATAAAAGAAAATAATATTACATGTTGTATGTTTGTTTGTTACAGTTCAGGAGGGAGCTCCAGGACTTACCCGCATAATCATAGATTCCAGGACTTAACCGCATGTGGGAGCTCCAGGACTTCCCCGCATAACCATAGACTCACCCGCATAATCTCAGCAATCGCTGGGGCTGACTGACTGACTGACTGACAGATGGATGGATGGATGGATATGTGTGTAGTATGAAGACTCACCCACATAATCTCAGCAATCTCTAGGGCTGACATGATGTACAGATGGATGGACAGACAGGTGAATGGATGGACGGACGGGTGAATGGATGGACGGACGGATGAATGGATGGACGGACGGGTGAATGGATGGACGGACGGATGGATGGACATACGGATATAAAGGTGTGTATAGCATGAAGACTCACCCACATCATGTCAGCAATATGCAGGGCTGACATGAAGTTCTCCTCCATCCATCCGTTGGTCATACTGATCCGCTTGATGTAGGTATACATATTGTATGCATGGTATTTGAGATCTATGAGGTCTATGAGATACCGTTCATGAGATAAATGGTATATAGATAGGACCGGCATATCATATGATGCTGAATAAATGCGAGGATGACATCATATGTAGTCAGACTGTTGGCAACGTATGATATCGTATGAAGACATGATACCATATGACCTTATATCCTATATCAACAGCATAATTTCAGCAATCTCTGGGGCTGACTGACTGAATGAATGACTGAATGACTGACTGACTGACTGACTGACTGATGGATGGATGGATGGATGGATGGATGGATGGATGGATGGATGGATACATAGGTGTGTATAGTATGAAGACTCACCTGCATAATTTCAGCAATCTCTAGGGCTGACATGAAGTTCTCCTCCATCCGTTGGTCATATTGATCTGCTTGATGTAGGTATAGATATGATATGTATGATATATAAGATCTATCAGGTCTATGCAATATCGTATACGAGATAAGAGGTATATGAGGTCTATGGGATACAAGATAAATGGTCCATAGGCTCACCCACATAATCTCAGCAATCTCTAAGGCAGACATGAAGTTTTCCTCCATCCATCCATCAGTCATATTGTTGTGCTTGATGTAATTATACAAGGTATATATATATAGCATATGAGAGATAACGGGTCTATGCCAGGGTAATTCAAAGCGCGCGCTTTTGAGCGCTGACTTTTTGACCCCCTCTGCGCTTTAAGCGCAGTTTTTAGCAACCCCCTGTAGTCGCAGCAAGCAAATTTTGCGCTTTTTGCCCCACAAAGCGCAGTTTTTCTGTTTCTAGTGCGCTAAAGCGCTGGCCAATTTGGCCATTTGACGTACCCTGATATCGGGTCTATGCACTATACATGGTATATGGAGATACATGGTACATGGAGATACATGGTAAATAGGCTCACCCGCATAAATTCAGCAATCTCTAGGGCTGACATGAAGTTCTACTCCATCCATCCGTTGGTCATATTGTTGTGCCTGATGTCGGTATGCATGATAAATCTGGTGTATGAGATATATCAGGTCTATGAGGTACGAGATGAATGGTACACAGGCTCACCCGCATAATTTGAGCAATCTCTAGGGCTGACATAAAGTTCTCCTCCATCCATCCATTGGTCATAGTGATGCGTTTGATGTAGGTATACATGGTCTAAATGATATGTGAGATCTATGATATTTCGGAGATACGAGACAAATGGTATACATACGCTCACCCGCATAATTTCTGGGGCTGACTAGCTGACTGACTGACTGACTGGCTGACTGACTGACGGATGGATAGATGGATGGATATATAGGTGTGTAGTATGAAGACTCACCCGCATAATTTCTGGGGCTGACTGAGTGACTGACTGACTGACTGACTGACTGACTGACTGACGGATGGATAGATGGATGGATATAAAGGTATGTAGTATGAAGACTCACCCGCATAATTTCTGGGGCTGACTGACTGACTGACTGACTGACTGACTGACTGACTGACTGACTGACTGATGGATGGATGGATGGATGGATGGATATATAGGTGTGTCCAGTATGAAGACTCACCCGCATAATTTCAGCAATCTCTAGGGCTGACATGAAGTTCTCCTCCATCCATCCGTTGGTCATACTGATGCGTTTGATGTAAGCGCGGATGGCATCTGAGTTCCTCCTGAGAGAGTTGTAGGTCTGGGCCAGGTAGAAGTGCGGGCGCGGGTTGTTAGGCTCCTCAGCACAGCTCTGTTCCAGTATGGTTGCATCGCGGGTGTAGCGTTTGCCGTCACTGCCGCCACCGGCATCATGGTTGAAGTACATGCCCTGGGGTAACATTGGCAGGGAGGCAGGGTGTAAGGGTGGTAGGTGTCAGGGGGTAGATTGGTAGGTTATCAAGGTGGTAGGGTGTCAGGGGGCATCACGGGTGTAGCGCTTGCCGTCAGAGCCTCCACTGGCATCATGGTTGAAGTACATGCCCTGGGTTACGGGTCATTATCAGGGGGGTAGGTTGGTAGGGTGTATGAGGGCATCACAAGTTTAGCGCTTGCCGTCACTGCTGCCACCGGCATCATGGTTGAAGTACATGCCCTGCAAGGTCATTAGCAGGGTGTCAGGGGGGTAGGTTGGTAGGGTGTATGAGGGCATCACAAGTTTAGCGCTTGCCGTCACTGCCGCCACTGGCATCATTGTTTGTTGAAGTACGTGCCCTGCAAGGTCATTAGCAGGGGGGCAGGGGGGCAGGGGGGTAGGTTGGAAAGCTGCTGAGTGGTAGGGTGTCAGAGGGCATCTCGAGTGTAGCGCTTGCGGTCACTGCTGCCACCGGCATCATGGTTGAAATACATGCCCTACAGGGTCATTAGCAGGGGGGTAGGTTGGTAGGGTGGGAGGGTGTCAGGGGGGTAGGTTGGCAGGGGTCTCAGGGTGGAGGGTGTCAGGGGGGTAGGGTGTCAGGGTGGAGGGTGTCAGGGGGTAGGGTGTCAGGGTGGGAGGGTGTCAGGGGGGTAGGTTGGCAGGGTGTCAGGGTGGGAGGGTGTCAGGGTGCGAGGGTGTAAGGGGGGTAGGGTTGTCAGGGTGGGGAGGGTGTCAGGGGGTAGGTTGGCAGGGTGTCAGGGGGGAGGGGTGTCAGGAGGGTAGGTTGGCAGGGTTGTCAGGGTGGGAGGGTGTCAGGGGGGTAGGTTGGCAGGGTGTCAGGGTGGGAGGGTGTCAGGGGGGTAGGTTGGCAGGGTGTCAGGGTGCGAGGGTGTCAGGGGGGTAGGGTGTCAGGGTGGTAGGTTGGCAGTGTGCCAGGGTGGGAGGGTGTCAGGGGGGTAGGGGGGTCGGGGGTCAGGGGGTAGGTTGGCAGGGTGCCAGGGTGGGAGGGTATCAGGGGGGTAGGGGGGTAGGGTGTCAGGGTGGTAGGTTGGCAGGGTGCCAGGGTGGTAGGGTGTCAGAGGGCATCACGGCATCATGGTTAAAGTACATGCCCTAGGAATATATACCACCTGAAATTATTGTCGTCCCCTACACACACACACCTGCAATCAAAAAATACCAATCAACTAATTAATCAATTGTTGGAATTATTGCCGTTCCCTACACACACGCCTGCAATAAAAAAATGAATTAGTTAAATGCTTGCTGGAATTGTTGCCGCTCCCTACATACACACACGCCTGCAATAAAAAAATGAATTAGTAAAATGCTTGCTGGAATTGTTGCCGCTCCCTACAGACACACATTCCTGAAACTTCAAAATAGTCATTAATTAATTGATTAATTCATTAATTAATAGCTGGAATTGTTGCCGTTCCCTACACACACACCTCCAGCAACTTCCTGTTGTGGATGCTGACGTGGTCCTCAATGTCAGTCACTACTTCATGGACCGCACCCAGCCACGCCCACTTGCGCTTATTATATATTTTGTATTTCATATATATATATAAATACATATATATATTATAAGTATAATTAATTGTTGAAATTGTCGCCGTTCCCTACACACACTCCTGCAATTATAACATAGTAATTAATTAATAAATTGATTAATTAATTACTATATAATAATTGATTAGTATGTATTAATTACTATATAATAATTGATTAGTATATATTAATTACTATATAATAATTGATTAGTATACATTAATTACTATATAATAATTGATTAGTATATATTAATAACTATATAATAATTGATTAGTATATGTTAATTACTATATAATAATTGATTAGTATATAGTAATTAATTAATAAATTGATTAATTAATTGTTGGAATTATTGTCGTTCCCTACACATACACCTCCAGTGTCTTGCTGTTGCTGATGCTGAAGCGGTCCTCAGTGTCAGTCACTACTTCATGGACCGCACCCAGCCAAGTCCACATGCGCTTGTTCTGTGTATTTTCTTGTATACATATATTTTATATATATCATATCTTGTCTCATACAGAGTTAATTGTTGGAATTGGTGCCGTCCCCTGCACACACTCCTGCAATTACAAAATAGTTATTAATTAATTCATTAATTCATTAATTAATTGATTGTTAGAATTAAAGCCGTTCCCTACACACACACCTGCAATTAAAGAATATAAATGAATGAATGAATTGTTGGAACTATTGCCATTCCCTACAAACACACCTCCAGCAACTTGCTGTTGCTGATGCTGACGCAGTCCTCAGTGTCAGTTACTACTTCATGGAATGAACCCAGCCAAGTCCACGTGCGCTTGTTATTTTGTATTATATATATATATATATATATATATATATATATATATAAAGAAAACAATATGTATTAAATATATATATATATATATATATATATATATATATATATATATATATATATATATATATATATATATATATAAAGAAATCATGGTCGTTGTCGTGGTCGTGGTTGTGTCATCGCGTAATCGACTTAACCGACTTCCCGCCCAGCCAATTCCCGCTCAGCCAATTCCCGCTTTTAATCCCTTCTGCTTCAACTTCTGCCTGATTGGCCTCCTGCGAATTCCGCCTTATGCAACCTTCGCCTCCTGCGTATTCTACCTGTTGCGCATCCCGCCCGATTTCTCCTTTTCCCGCCTGAGTTCATCCACCTGATTTCGGTAGCGCTACAGTTCGTCTTCCTGCAAGCTTTTCCCCCTGCATCTATGCAAGACCTTTCCCTTGCGTCAAGAGACCTGTCGCTGCGCACAACGGGAGGTGACGTGGTGAGTCAGCTGACCTGTCAGAAATGTCCGAATCGCATCCATCCCATGTCACTAACTTGACTGCAAATTCTTCCCACTGCATTGAGAAACATGTCGCTCCGCATTGTGCCTTAGCAAGTACGCATCAAAGTTGACCGAATGAAAAATCTCGCTGAGAATTCTCGCCCTAACTTGACCGAACATCTCAAATCAGCAACTTGACTGCAACTTCTTCCCACTGCATCGATAAACATGTCGTCGCTGTGCATTGTGCTATACCGAGCACGCGGCAAAGTTGAATGGATGAACCTAGCGATGTTTCCAAGTCTCAGATCGAGTTGACTTCGGGAGCAGTTGCGGTGAACAGGATTGTTCTTCGGCCGAACTGAATACATGCTCGCTAAGAAGAAGCTTTAGTTATGTACAGTTGCGATTGCGCAGGTTCAGCTTTTTCAGTGGGGTCGACTATCGATCACAGCTGAGGTGGCAGGGAAGCAGGTCCGATGCTTTTAGCGGAGTCGGATGATGCGCAAACGTTGTCGATGCTCTTCGTCCCGTTTGCCTTTCAGCTATGGCAAAGCCCACAGCTAAAGTGGAGGGAGGCAGATATGGAGTATGTGTGTGCTGGTGGGTGCTTGTAGGAGGGAGGGGAGGGATGAGAGTGGGGAGAGGGTGGGGGCTGGTGGGATGGCTTGGGTGGGGGAAGGTATGGAGTCAGGAAATATGTCAGGAAGAGTAAGGGAAGATGTTTGTGGGCGGGGGTACATGGTTGGGTGGGGGTGGGGGTGGAGATAACTGGGGGGGGAGGGGGGGGGGGGGGGGAACGGTGGTGTTAGTGTGCTTGTGGGTGCACAAGGGAGACCATCGCAAGGGATATGCGTCCGTCGATGTTTTAAGTTGCATGCACTGCAGAGAAAACCGTTTTGCAACCCAGCCCAAAGCAGGTGTGGCCAACGGGAGAGAAGGGGGGAGGGGGCGGATAATGGTTTGGTGGTGGTGGTGTGTGAATGGGGGGGGGCTTCAAGTGTGAACCATTATGTAACCAGCCCCAAATAGGTGTGGCCGAAGGCCAAACGGGCAACGTACTATGATTGGGGGGGGGGGGGGGAGGGGGTCTTCGTGAGAGTAGGTGTGGCCACCGGCCACACGGGCTACCGTACTAGTATATATATATTATATTATCAATTGATATAATTGTTGCCGTTCCCTACACAAACGCCTGCAATTAAAAAATGGTAATTAATTGATTTATAAATTAATTAATTAATTTTGTCGTTCCTTACACACACACCTCCAGTGTCTTGGTGGTGTGGATGCTGACGCGGTCCTCAATGTCAGTCACTACTTCGTGTACCGCACCCAGCCAAGTCCACGTGCGCTTGGGGCTCACCAGTCGGACATTGGTGTAGAATGTGTTGCTACCCGCCACGCTCCTCTCAGACATGTAGTACACTTCATCCTGCAGGCAGGGGGGGGGGGGGGGGGGGGGGGGGGAAGAAGGGGCAGTACAGTGAGGAAGGGAATAGTTTCTTGTGGCTGTTTTTTTATTGATTGGAATGGGAGTAGAAAAAAAAGGTTCCTCCCCCCCCCCCCCCCCCCCCCCCCCTAAATGAGGTGCTCAGAATGACCTGAAAAGTGACTTTTAATATAGCCTAAATACATGCCATTACAGCCCCATTGTCAGAAAAATCGATCGGCGTAACTGAAAAATTTGAGGCCTAAGCTACTCCTGATTGGAACGAAAAAGAAGTGAAAAAAGATACAGAAAAATAAAAAGGAAAATAAAATAAATGGTTCACGTTTACATTTTCCTGGTTATATATATTTTTACTGCTGCAGACGGCGAGCAGCCTAATTGCTGGCTGAAGTTCTGTATGGTCTTCAAGAGTCAGAGAGGTGACTAGAAGCACACGAGTTTGGTGCAGGGTCTAGGGTTGAGGGTTGAGGGTTTTATGCAACAACCGACAAGCAACTAACCTTGAGGTCCATGGTCTGGGGTTGCGACCCAACCCTAGACCTTTGAGGTTCAGGGTATAGGGTTGAGGGTTGAGGGTTTTGTGCTACAACCAACAAGCAACTAACCTTAATGTCCATGGTCTAGGGTTGCGACCCAACCCTAGACCCTTGAGGTTCAGGGTCTAGGGTTGAGGGTTGAGGTTTTTGTGCAACAACCAACAAGCAACTAACCTTAAGGTCCATGGTCTTCAAGTTCAGTGAGGGGTTTGCAAGCACAAGAGTTTGGTTCAGGGTCTAGGGTTGAGGGTTGAGGGTTTTGTGCAACAACCGACAGGCAACTAACCTTGAGGTCCATGGTCTTCAAGTTCAGAGAGGTGTCCATGAGCAAGAGAGTTTGGTCGGGGTCGAGGAACATGAAGTAATCACAGTAGTCTTCCTCTCCGGCAGGGGCATTCTCCTTGCTCCACTTGACTACCTCGTCCAGGCACCTGGGAGGGGTGAGCATGGGGGTGGTATGGGGCATGGGGGTGGTATGGGGTCAAGCAGGGGGGTGGTATGGGGGGTGAGCAGGGGCATTCTCCTTGCTCCACTTGACTACCTTGTCCAGGCACCTGGGAGGGGTGAGCATTAGGGTGGTATAGGGCATGGGGGTGGTATTGGGGTCGAGCAGGGGGTGGTATGGGGCTTGCGGGTGGTATGGGGCATGGGGGTGTATGGGGTTGAGCAGGGGGGCGTATGGGGTCGAGCAGGGGGGCGTATGGGGCAATGGGGGTGGTATGGGGTCGAGCAGGGGGGTGGTATGGGGCATGGGGTGGTATGAGGTTGAGCAGGGGGGGTGGTATGAAGAATGGGGGTGGTATGGGGTTGAGCAGGGGGGGTGGTATGGGGAATGGTGGTGGTATGGGTTCGAGCATGGGGGTGGTATGGTGGCATGGGGTGGTATTGGTTTGTAGCATGGGGGCGGTATGTGGTCGAATGCGGGTGGTATGGGGAATGGGGGGTGGTATGGGGTCGAGCATGGGGCCCCCCTGTAAGGGGTCGAGCAGGGGGGTGGTTGGGAGGATGAGCAGTGGGGTGGTATGGGGCGAGCAGGGGGTGTATGGGGTTGGCAGCGGGGTGGTAATGTGGAATGGGGTGGTATGGGGTCGAGCATGGGGGGGTAAGGGTCGAGCAGGGGGGGTGGTATGGGGTCGATCAGGGGGTTGGTCTGGGGGCATGGGGGTGGTATGGGTTGAGCAGGGGTGGTATGGGAATGGGGGTGGTATGGGGTCGAGCAGATGGGGGTGGTAGGGGGTCAAGCATGGGGGTTTGGTATGTGCATGGGGGTGGTATGGGGTTTGACAGGGGGGCGGTTTGGGTCGAGCATGGGGTGGGGTGGTGCATGGGTCGAGCATGGGGGTGGGTGGGCATGGGTGGTATGGGGTCGAGCAGGGGGGGCAGTATGGGGTCGAGCAGGGGAGTGGTATGGGGTCGAGCAGGGGAGTGGTATGGGGCATGGGGATGGTATGGGGTTGAGCAGGGGGGTGGTATGGGGTCGAGCAGGGGGGTGGTATATATGGGGCATGTGGGTGGTATGGGGTTGAGCAGGGGGGCGGTATGGGGTCGAGCAGGGGGTTGGTATGGGGCATGGGGGTGGTATGGGGTTGAGCAGGGGGGTGGTATGGGGTCGAGCAGGGGTGTGGTATGGGGGTTAGCAGGGGCATTCTCTTTCCTCCCTTTGACTACCTCGTTCAGGCACCTGGGTGGGGTGAGCAGGTTGAGGGTTGAGGGTTGAGGGTTGAGGGCTTAGGGTTGAGGGAAGAAATCTTGAGAAGAGTGGTGGTATGGGGCGAGGGGGTGATGGGCTCTTCCCGTGGGCTATATTTGTAGAATAAAAGCAACTGTGTGAAAACTGCAGGATCAACAATAGAAAGCTGTGCAGTTACTTTTCTATTTAATTTAATAGATTTTCCTTGCTCCCCTTGACGAGCTCTCACAGGCACCTGGGTTTAGGTTTTAGTTTTGTTTTTCAATCTCGCAGTGTGGTAACAAATAGTACAGCAGTACTGCAGTTCAGAACTGGAGAGACCCACTCATTTGGGTGTATTCTTCCAAAATGGGTGGTGGTACCTAGGGTGGTGGTATAGGGTATGGGGGTGAAATGACCAGCTCACCCCAGCTTGGTCAACAGTTTTTTTAGCGGTTTCGAACGCAAGGCCGTAGGACAGGTAGCACCACCATACAACGTACTGCTGCGGACGAGAAACTGGAGACGAGGGAGTAGAGCGGAAGCAGAGGTACGAAACTGAAGGACTTACATGTTCCGGTTACGGCCGAAGTTGTCCGTCCAGTTGTGGTGTCGGAGAGCACCGGGCATGTTCCTGTCGCCAAAGTATTCCTGCAGCAGCTCGATGGTGTTATCGGTGCTGCCAGTGTCGCAGATCACCCAGCCTGAGAGGTGGTCGCTTATCGATGGCAACATGATTGGCAGGTTGTCGGATTCGTCCTTCACAATCATGTTGAGGCAAATGCGGTTCTCGGGTTTGTCAGCCTCGGGTTTGTCAGCGGCAGAAGCCACTTGCGGGGAGGCGCATAGCAGCAGCAGTAGCAGCGGGAGCAGTCGTGTGGCGAGCATGCTGGTGGGGGTTGGGGTGCGAGTGGTGTGCAGCATGGTCGACGGGCGCTCAAGGTGTGGAAGTCTCTGAAAATATGGACGACTGCAGGAGTGTCTGGAATATAAATAAATCTGGAGGGTAGCGAAAGGCATCCACGCACTCAATATATACACTCACACAACCGAGGCAGCGGGGGTCAGCTGTATTCCGGGGCGGGTAGCATGGATTCCGGATTCGTCTCAAATCAAGGCTTTCAGGGTTTTGATGGGCCAACCTGGGCCAACCCAAGAAGAATGTTTCTAGAATCTTCGCAAGTGTTATGTGATGGTGGTGTCACAATGGTGGTGGTGCGCATTTTACCAGATATATTTCTTCAACCTCCACCTCGTCCCCTGAATTCAGGCACGAATGTAGCAGATGAGCAATTATAACGCTATGACTGCAATTCGCAGCAAGATAGGTGCGCATGTTTGCCGGCAGAAACCTTTTTGAAGAGAAAATGAGCAGCCATGTCACTCTTATCCACTCTTATACAGGGGATAAGAATGACACGCTGGCGAAATTAAAAAGGACAGCTACTCGACAAACCCCTTACCTGCCTGCAACTGACCCTCCAAGAACGAAACCGACCTACAGCATCTGCGTTGATCTGCGTCTGAGACCCAGCGGACCCTCCAAGAACGCAACCGACCTGCTGGATCTGCGTCTGAGACGCAACGGACCGTGGACCCTCCAAGAACGCAACCGACCCACTGGATCTTCGTCTGAGACGCAACGGACCCTCCAAGAACGCAACCGACCCACTGGATCTTCGTCTGGGCCGCAACGGACCCTCCTAGAACGCAACCGACCTACTGGATCTTCGTCTGAGACCCAGCGGACCCTCATTTTATTTTCTCGTGGCCGCAGCAGTTCCAGGACCGCACCAGCAGGACAGTTCAGGTACAGTCGGGCTGTAGAAGAGAGGCACGGGCGGGTGAGGGGGCGTTCTAAACGATGGCGGGTAACAGCTATGGAGTGGACAACGTGGGCAGCATGAACATGGAGGTAGCGAAGTTGAGAGGGGAGGTTGGGGGGGGGGGGGGGGGGGGGGGGGGGGGAGAAGAAACCACATACCGGTACATTGTTACTTTATTTCTACACTTATTCTACAGGTTACAAACTTGCAACTAGCAACTTGGCGGGGGTATAGAAGTACGGCAGGACGATGTGTATGATATTGAACACATTCCTCCGAAACGGTGGGCTTGTAGCGCTATACGAGCAAGACCAGAATTGTGGCATAACTGCATCAGTGGTCACTTGCTTATCTGGAGACAGGACGGGTCAACTACGAGAGAAAGAGAGAGAGAGAGAGAGGAGAGAGAGAGAGAGAGAGAGAGAGAGAGAGAGAGAGAGAGAGAGAGAGAGAGAGAGAGAGGAGAGAGAGAGAGAGAGAGAGAGAGAGAATGACAATTATAGAAACTAGCACCTTCTGGCTATCAGCTTAGACACTTCAAGAGTGGAGATATACTCGCAGCGGTCAAACGCGCCAATCTTTTAACGCAAGATGAGAATAATTAAAGGGACTGGGGACACACATTAGACACCAGCGGTGGAAGGGGCGGAAGCCTGGAACCTAACCAGGGTACAGGCTAGACGGCGCGTGCCAGGGGATCAGGGGACGCAGCCCACCAGGAGCTGTCACCGTGTCATGAAGGATGACACAGTCTACAGGAAGCTGTTACTATCTACAGCTATAGTTCTAAGGAAGAACAGTAGTAGTCACCAAGACATAAAACGATCGAGTGAACCGCAATTGATGCTGGTACTCCACCTATGACGCAGGTGACATACAATACTACTACTCCACCTATGACACCAGGGTCAGAGAACGATAAACTGGTAGCAAACAAAACAAATGAAGGAACGACTGAAAATCAGGAAACCAGAAGAAAGCCTTGACTAAAATAAAAGGACGAGAAAAGATGAACCAAAAACCACTGTAGTACTCCGAAAATGTAGCAGCAAAAAACTTGGACCATACCGAGCTGAGCTGAAAACAAAATGGAAATGTAACCATCCATGGTAAGCGCAAAAATACTATTCATCCAGAATAGTAGGCACCAAACCAGAAAATCACAGGGAGGCCAAACAGAAATCAATCCTAATACCAAAGGAAGGGGAACAACGGTGACTGAAAGAACCGAGAACTTAACCTAAAGAGAAGACTGAAATATCGTGTGAGAGCAGCACGCGAGAGAATCAAAGCCTAAAGAGCAGACAAGAGGACACTAAAGTCCACTATTAAAAAATAAAGTCGATGGAAAAATCCACTACCTTAAAAACTATTCTAAGCATAGAATTCATGACGAGGTTGGGATGAAAAAAACATGATGAACTGGTTTCTTACTCAAAGATGGAAATAAGAAGATTTATAGAAGTTAATTATCATAAATCCCCAGCTACGGCACTAACCAAAAATATTCTAGGAGGTGGGTATCGCACTGCAAAGAACTTGTGCACTTAAGACAAACCAAGCGCCTAACCACAAGCAAACCAAACCTGCAGCAACTGAAAATCCAAAGGATGCGAAGTTAAATTTCAAGAAACTTGTAACCAACAAAGGAAACATAGTTCAATGAACAATAGAAGGTTAGATGTACAGACACAGTACAGAAAACCTATTGTCCACTTGAAAAATAGTAAACGCAGAAAAAAGAACTTAAAAGAATTTACTGCAAAGGATGGACCGAAAGGGCGCTTGAAATACACTCGGAAGAACAAGAAAGAGGTGAGCTGCGGTACATCTGCAAGTAAAACTGCAAGATTACCCAGCCAACCAATTTACAGTAAAATCCGAAGGGAAACAAAAACTACACTCCACAAAAAGTTCTAATCACCTGAGGGGCTGGTGATCTAAAAACAGTGTGGAGTAAAAAGAAATAGCTAATCTATGATGAGCTCCACCGAATGAACCATCTGCCTATGGAACTAAGAGTCATAAACCATCAAGACGCTATAACGGTGGTCTGAATAAATTACCACCAAAAACAAGAAAGACAGCTGAAAGGAATCTGCCTAAACAAAGCGTCGTTACGCTCCACCAATCTAGACTACCCTATAAGACAGTCCAGGAGGTGCTGAGGAATAGGCACCCACACATAGGGCCATGTTAACCTACGTATGAGAACCATCAGCACCATCAGTTTGACAGCTTAGTGGAAGTAAAGATATATGCACCCACATAAAGGCAGTTAATCCCCACGTGCGCAACATTTGTATTAGCAGTAGCAGGTAGTACAGCCCCCAGTGCAGCACTACTGCAGCACTACTGCCTGGTTGAACAGGGTCGGCTTTCTTTGCCTCTAAATCAATGATTCCTGGGTTGACTGTAACACCCCAGCCATACGCAGTATCAGAGCCAGACCAGTGTTCAAGATCATCACTCACGCCACGTGACGGCTAAATCATCGCAATGCCTTGTCCGGTGTAAACCACCAGGGACGACAGGAGGCGAAGGGATCAACAACGCCCGTGAGCCATCCGAACAGGTGGACGGGGGGTGGCGACTATTAGACAGCGGACCTATGACAGGCTCCACTATGACCTGAGGCCGGTCACATCCGAAAGCTTCACCGATAAAACATGGCACAGAGGAGGGCCTGGCGACCCCCTGAGATTCGGGTAAATTAAAATTTGGAAATACAACTCCCACCTGCCCTTTACCTTCACACGCAATACAGCATGATCAGTCCCTGGTCTGGGATGCAATCTGGATACATCCCAGCCAGGACATCCATCAACAATTGGGGTTGCTCAAGGGCGTAGGGAATTACCGGCGACACGTAACATATCACCGTTTGATGACAGGAGGGATGCAAGCGGGGCACGGGGACCCATCCTAAGGGGAGAGCCCAGGAAGACAGTCTAGAACTGAACTGGATATAGAGAGTACATCACTACTCTCTACTACCTGGAGCAATATCGGAACCCAAATATAATAACCCTTACTCACCAGGGAATACCCAACCAGTCTACCAAATAATGCCCTTTTATCAAGCTTGTTGCGTTTCTTCCCATTTACTAAGGTGACATAGCAAGGGCAACCAAACACACGTAACAACGACACATCAGGTACAACCCCAAAGAACAGCTCCAAAGGAGTCATGTCTCCCTAGTTGTACAGCCGATTGCGAAGACAACACACTGTAGCATTCTGCTAAGCAGTGTTCATCATCAACAACTCATGCACAGTCACAACTAATTGAGATCAACCATTACTCGATACCACTTAACTAAAAAATCCTAAGCCCTATCAGAAATCAAACACTTGAACACAAACTCATGTAGCTGAGGCATACACCTAAGGAGGGCACCCAGGGGAAGGGCCAGGGGCACGGTAAGACAAAGACGCGACGATGTCTAACAACGGAACGTACCCAGGGGCCCCAAGGATCCTAAGAGAGAAAATCCACCAAGAAATCATGCCAAAGAATCTCCACGGCTGGACTAGGGCCAGGACGGCCTCCACTTCGGCTCCCAGCATGGGCGATCTTCGGCGCTGCGAAACCTGGGATCACAGAAGGTGGGGAAGCGTTAGGGATAAGTCGAGATTCGAGGTATGAGAGAATGGAGACGAGGATGAAAGTGCAGCAAGTCGCACCAGGTGCAGAAAATCGCACCAAGGGCAGAAAATCGCAAATCGCAAGGGCAGAATTCGAAAATGTATCGCTAGGATGCGAAGAGCAGAGCCGAGGCATGTAAAGGTCCTAATATCCCGCCGTCGACGATCAGTCAATCCCAAGTCCCCCCCTCTATCGCTCGACTTACCCGGTTGGGGGGTAGAGGGAGCAGCACCCGTAGTGGTGCTGACCATTCCCCCCTGCTTCCTACCACCTCCAGAATCTCCAGATCCAGACGCGTAGGTCGTTCTCCTCTGGCGAACCCTACGGCAGTGCCGGCGGTCCGCCTGCTTGATCGAAAAATTCTCCAGAAGGTAGCACATAGCCACTAGAGCGCAAGCTCATGCCAGTACCCGACCGTCGGCTGGGCAGAGCAAAGGGGGTTAAGACGACGTAGACACCAGCAGGGAGCTTGGTCGGCTTGGCAACCTCCGGGTCCGCAGGCAGAGCCACAAACACCGGAGAAATGTTAGCGACGTCAAGGACGCGAGCAGACGAAGACAGGGTATCTCCACCGATGTCCAGGCTAGTCGCCGACTTGAGTCTGCACGTCACAGTCATCTGCGACAGACGGGAGGAGGCGACAGACGGCAGGGGAGGAAAAAGAAGGGAAGATGGAGGAATGACTGGGGGGGGAGGGTGGCTTCCACGATGGCGGAAGGATTCTCACCACTGCAAGCAGAGGCCGATGGCGCCCGATCAATCAGCCAATTTGTCGTCATTGCAGGACTTCGGAACTTCCAGAATGAAGCTCGTTGAAGCCAAGGAGAGGACGACGTAGAAGATGCATTAAGCAGTGGTACCATGATGGACCCAATGACCTATCAGCTTAGACACTTCAAGAGTGGAGAGATACTCGAAGCGGTCAAACGCGCCAATCTTTTAACGCAAGATGAGAATAATTAAAGGGACTGGGGACACACATTAGACACCAGCGGTGGAAGGGGCGGAAGCCTAGAACCTAACCAGGGTACAGGCTAGACGGCGCGTGCCAGGGGATCAGGGGACGCAGCCCATCAGGAGCTGTCACCGTGTCATGAAGGATGACACAGTCTACAGGAAGCTGTTACTATCTACAGCTATAGTTCTAAGGAAGAACAGTAGTAGTCACCAAGACATAAAACGATCGAGTGAACCGCAATTGATGCTGATACTGGCTTAATTTGCATAGATTGGTTTTTGTACGCTTAGATATTTGGATTATTTAGAGTCTTTTCTGGGCTAGAACTGGACCTTTGGAATTTGTTTCAATTTTTTGATATGGAATGAGTTTCTGTGTTACGGAGGGCCCCCCCCCCCCCTTCACTATATCTTAGTTAATTGGCTTACTGTACTTTCTCAATAATAGGGTTGACTAGATGACTTATACCTGGTGTTTTTGATTACTGTGTGGCTGGACCACAATTAAATTGTGTAACACCAGAGAGAGAGAGAGAGAGAGAGAGAGAGAGAGATCATTTTTAGCGTAGATTTAAGATACTTTTCTGGGTTAGAAGTACGGTACGACTTTTACAGTTGATTCGTTTTTTTTTTTTTTTTTTTTTTTTTTTTTTTTTTTTTTTAGAGAGAGAGGATGAAGAGTAGAGACGAAGAGAGGAGGAGAGAGAGAGAGAGAGAGAGAGAGAGAGAGAGGAGAGAGAGAGCTCCGGAGCAATCCCCACCGCCACCGGCACCGGCACCGGTCGCCATGGTGCCAGCTCAGGAGCCAGCTCCTGCGCAGCATCCCATCGCTGGAGTAGAGACCGCCCAACCGCAAGCTACTGGGATCAGCTTCTTCCTAACTCTGACCAGCGCCTATCCAGCGCCCCCGGATTCATTCCTCCGCGCATAGTTTCTTGTCCACCGACGCCCGCAACCATCAATCATCTTCAGCAGCTACCACGCTCTCAATTTCAATAAAGCCCCGACTCCTGACCTCCACCATACTCGAACTTTCGTCGCGTGGATCTTACCCCCCCATCCCCCACCCCCCTCGCATATCGAGCCTCTTGCTACACTCGGAGGGGGGGAGCCAGCGTAACCTATGCAGCCCGTGTGATCACCCTAGTGACACAACCACCTGTGCCACTGGGATTCCCCCAAGACAGACTTCGAATTCCAGCGGGTTAAATCAGGCACGTTCGGTTGACTGTTTTGTGAGTAGTGGCCGACTGTTGCTTACCACGATTTGCCGAACTCAGGATACTGAATTGAAGCCTCTCACCAGCTGCTTGTGTATTCTGCGTTGGAAAGAATACTGTATCTGCGCCTGGGTTGGCTTCAGCTGGAGGAAGCAGGTGCGAGTCTACGGGTCACGGGATCGTCGCCTTGCTACTCAAATACCACCACAACCATGAGCACCACCACCACCACCTTCGACCACCACCTTGAAACACCACCACTCTGCACCACCACCGCCACCTTAGACCCCCCACCCACCCACCCACACAGCACCACCACCTCTACCAGCATCAACACCAACTTCAATACCTTTTAGAATACCACCACTCTGCACCACCAACACCATTGCAGCACCTACGTACCCACATATATTACCATGGCTTATGTCTGCTGGCTGAGCCTCATGGAGTGTGTGTGTGTGGTGTGGGGTAGGTGTGTGTGTGTGGGGGGTGGGGTGGGGTGGGGTGGGGTGTGTGTGTGTGTGGGGGGGGGTAGATACCTGGAGGGTATGTGGTGTGTGGGTGTGGTGTGTGTGGTAGGTGTCAGGTGGGGGATTAGATGCCTGAAGGGTGTGTGGTGTTTGTGGTGCGGGGTTGGTGCGGGGTGGGGGTGGGGTGGTGGGGTAGATGCCTGGAGGGTGTGTGGTGTGTGGTAGGTGGGGGGGGGTAGATGCCTGGGTGGCGTGTGTGTGGTGTGTGTGGTGTGGGGTAGGTGGGAGGGTAGGTGTCTGGAGTGTGTGTGATGTGTGTGTATGTGTGTGAGTGATGTGTGGGGTAGGAGGGTGGGTGGGTGGTGGGAAGGTAGATGCCTGTAAGGTGTTTGATGTGTGTGTGTGATGTGTGGTGTGTATGTGTGTGGGTGTGGGTGTGGGTGTGTGGGTGTGGGTGTGGGTGGGTGTGGTGGTGGTGGTGGGGGTGGGGGGGTAGATGCCTGGATGTTGTATGAGTGGTGTGTGTGTGGGGCAGGTGGAGGGGTAGATTCCTGGAGTGTGTGTGCGTGGTGTGTGTGTGTGCTGTGTGTGTGTGAGTAGTGTGTGTGTGAGTGGTGTGTGGTGTTTGTGGTGTGGGGTAGGTAGGAGGGTAGATGTCTGGAGTGTGTACGTGTGGTGTGTGTGCATGTGGCCTGTGTGGTGCGGTGTTTATGGTGTGGGGTACGTGGGGGGGTAGATGTCTGCAGTGTGTGTGTGTGTGGTGTGCGTGTGTGGTGTGTGTGGTGTTTGTGGTGTGGGGTAGGTGGGGCGGTATATGTCTGCAGGGTGTGTGTGTGGTGTGTGTGATTGTTGTGTGTGATGTTTATGGTGTGTGATAGGTTGGGGGGGGGGAGATGCCTAAAGGGTGTGTGTGTGGTGTCTGGTAGGTGTGGGGTAGATGCCTGGAGTGTGTTTGTGTGCTGTGTGTGTGTGAGTGGTTTGTGTGGTGTTTGTGGTGTGGGGTAGGTAAGGGGGTAGATGTCTGGAGGGTGTGTCAACCACCAAAACTCAAATCAATGTATCACTGCAGCACCAACTCAGGGCCCCTGTCGGTATCAAACATGTTTGTAGTTCAGTTCACTTGTTTTTCCAGTTCACTTTTCGTTTTTCACTGGCTTTTTTTTTCTTTTCTTTCACTGGCGCTTTTTGGCGGATCCCCCTGTTCAAGGGGGCGGGAGCCGCCATGTTTACCCATTTGTCCGTCTGACCAAAATATTGAAGCTTGACACGTCACCCAACGGTCGCGCAACTAACTCGCTTCGATCAGCTCCATCGCTGCCACCGTTCGTTCCGTTGCCAACACGCTCCGCCAATTTTCCGCGCCGCTTGCGACGCTGCATAGAACTTGTTTCTGTTTCTTCCCTCCTGATATCATGTTGACTGGTCCCCGAGTCGTTATCCTCCCTCTGCCGACACAGCCTTTGGCCGTCCCGGTTTGCGAGGTGGGTATGGATGTAGGTCAGGTGCATGTCGTTGTTGTGGGTAGGTCAGGTACATGTTCAGTGTTGGGTGGTAGGTCATGCATGTGAGTGTGAGTGGGTAGGTCAGGTGCATGTCAGTGTGTGTGGGTAGGTCAGGTGCATGTCAGTGTGTGTGGGTAGGTCAGGTGCATGTCAGTGTGTGTGGGTAGGTCAGGTGCATGTCAGTGTGTGTGGGTAGGTCAGGTGCATGTCAGTGTGTGTGGTAGTCAGTGCATTTCAGTGTGGTGGTATGTCGTGCATTCAGTGTGTGTGGTTAGTCAGGTTTGCATGTCAGGGTGAGTGGGTAGGTCAGTTGCATGTCGTGGGTTGTGTGGGGTAGTGTCAGATGCATGTCAGTGTGGTGGGTAGGAGGTCAGGTGGCATGCAGTGTTTGGTGGGTAGTCAGTGCATGTCCGTGTGGTGTGGGTCGGTCGGTGCATGTCATTGGTAGTGGGTAGGTCAGGAGGTGCTGTCATGGTTGGGTTAGTCAGGTGATGTCCAGTGTGTGGTGGGTAGGTCAGGTGCCTGCAGTGTGTGGGGGTAGGTCAGGAGGTGCTGTCCAGTGTGTGTGGGAGGTCGGGCAGTCCTGTGTGTGGTAGTCAGGGCATGTCAGTGTGTGTGGGTAGGTTCGTTGCAGGTCATTGTGGGGGTAGGTCAGGTGCATGGTCAGTGGTGTGTGGGTAGGTCGGTGCTTCAGTGTGTGTGGGGAGGTCAGTGCATGTCATGTGGGTGTGGCAGGTCGGTGCATGTTAGTGTGAGTGGTAGGTCAGGGTGCAATGTCCGTGGTAGTGTGTTGTGTGTGTGTGTGTGCTATCATGGTTTGGCACGTCCCTCTAGTCTATTGGGCCACCCCTGGACTGTAACAACTTTCATTCGTACATGCATACATCAGCTCTGATAGAGCAACTCACACCTATATAGCCCGTTTCAGTGATACAATTGGTCTAGTGGTACACTAAATCGCTTAAACAAAGCAGGGTAGGGGGGTCAATTCCCCCTACAGTCACCCTGAGCGCTGCAGGTCGTTGTCAACCGCAATGGTAGCTTGTCCAGTCGAGGTGGTAGACCGTTCTCTGCCCGCGTACGACGGGTTCCCTTAATACCACGCCCCACCGGGCGTTATCATTAAAGCTCGCACCTTGAACCTGCGATAAAGTCTGCTGCCTTAACGCGGGCAGCGCAGGCGCGAGCCGTTTAACACGGTCGATTTCGCTCATGCCTAATGCCGTTGCAGCAATCAACCAATCAACTAAGTAACTCAAGATTCGAGTAGATGTCAAGGATACAGATGACACCACCACCAACAACAACCACCACCACCCACCACCACCACCACCACCACCACCATTAACCACCAACCACCAACACCACCACCCACCACCACCACCACCACCACCATTAACCACCAACCACCACCACCACCAACAACCACCACCACCTACCACCACCACCACCACCAATACCACCAACCACCACCACCACCACCCACCACCCACCACCACCACCCACCACCACCAATACCACCAACAACCACCATCACCACCAATACCGACCCGCCCACCAAACCACCACCACCACCACCACCACACCACCCCCACCACCACCACCATTAACCACCAACCACCAACCACCACCACCACCAACAACCACCACCACCTACCACCACCACCACCACCAATACCACCAACCACCACCACCACCAACAACCACCACCACCAATACCACCAACAACAACCATCACCACCAATACCACCACCACCAACCACCACCACCACCAACAACCACCACCAACCACCACCAACCACCAACCACCACCAACCACAAACACCACCAACAACCACCACCACCATTACCACCAATACCACACAACCACCAACCACCACCACCACCACCACCATTACCACCAACAACCACCAACACCACCACCAACCACCACCAACCACCACCAACCACCACCAACCACTAACACCACCACCAACCACCACCAACCACCACCACCACCACCACCACCAATACCAACAACCACCACCACCACCACCACCACCAACCACCACCAACCACCACGTTTTATGTACAGCTACAAAACATTTCCAATTTCTGTGCCCCCCCCTGTATTGCAGCCTCATCAATGACGGACACCTGAAGTACAACAAAGTACTAGGCACTACGAGTCGAGTTTGGCAGCTTTGCAGGAGTGAGACGCAATGGGCTGTGGCTCATCGCTTCAGGCAGATACTGCTGAGCAGGTTTGTGTAAATATATACACAAATGAGTTAATAAATAAATAAATAAATTTGTATCTCGTCGGTCCCGACAGCTACAGCTGTGCAGGTTTGTGTGTATTTATACATAAATTAGTTAATAAATAAATGAATAAATAAACATGTATCTCGTCAGTTCCGACAGCTACAGCTGTGCAGGTTTGTGTGTATTTATACATAAATTAGTTAATAAATAAATAAATAAACATGTATCTCGTCGGTTCCAACAGCTACAGCTGTGCAGGTTTGTGTGTATTTATACATAAATTAGTTAGTATAGAAATAAGTTAATGAATACGTATCTTGTCGGTCCGGACAGCTTCTGCTGAGCAGAATTGTGTAAAGATATAAGTATATGCATAATGGAATTTGTTACTATATACATAAATAAATAAATATGTAACTCGTCGGTTCGGACACCACTGCTGAGCATGTTTGTGTAAATAATTAAGTATATTAATTAATACATAAATACGTAAATAAATAAATAAATAAGATAAGATAATACATAAATGCATATCTCGTCAGTTCCGATAGCTACTGCTGGGCAGGTTTGTGTGAATAAATTAGTTGATAAATAAATCAGTAAATAAATATGTATATCGACTGTTCGGACAGCTACAACTGATAAGGTTTGTGCAAGTAAATAAATTAATATACACACATATATATAAAGAAGTTTATAAATAAAGAAGTTAATAAATATGCACATATATATAAAGAAGTTTATAAATAAAGAAGTTAATAAATATACACATATATATATAAAGAAGTTTATAAATAAAGAAGTTAATAAATACGTACCTGGACGGTTCGGACAGCTACTGCGGGGCAGGTTTGTGTGAATACGTACATAAATTAGTGAAGAACTTAATGGGAAAATAAATATGTATCTCGACTGTTCCGACAGCTTCTGCTGAGCAGGCTTGAGTTAATACATAAATATATGAATACATAAATATATGAATAAATAAATCAGTGGATAAATAAATAAATAAATAAATAAATAAATACAGATCTTATCGGTTCCGACAGCTACTGCCGAGCAGGTTTGTGTGAATAAATACATAAAGTATGTAATCAATAAGTGAGTAAATAAATACGTATCTCGTCGGTTTCGACAGCTACTGCTGAGCATGTTTGTATAAATATATACATCTATATATAAGTATATAAATATCTATATAAGTATATAAATAAATAAATAAATATATCTCCATAGGTGCCTAAGTCCGAAAACGCCCTAAGTCGATACAAGAAATTGATACATAGCCGTACATGGCCCAAACTGCTCGGAATCGAATTCTGTCAGGCTCATATTGTTCGCGACGGTGTCAGCTATGCGCGCAGCTACTTTTCGTGCGCGTTCGCATCTGGTCGCGAGCAGCTTTGTTCGGCAGGCCGGTGGCAGTACATCAGATGTGCGATAATTAGTGATACAAATCCAGATCGCGTCAGATACGAGGCCGCGCGAGCTATTCCGAAGAAAGGTACCTTGGGACGAAAGGCTTATCGAACCCCTATTACAAGGTCGGAGGCTGCGCTTCAGCCTTGGCCTCGGAATCTACTGAAATAGCTGTACATCTCAAGATTTCACCTCCATGTAGCCTACCACACCATGGCTCAGGATTAGGGTGTGTTTTCCATGATCTACCCCAAATCAAAAACTGAGTTCAGATGTGGATGTTTGAAGACAAATGAAAACAAAAGTTTGTTTTTTAAATTTATTTTCAAAACACATTTGAATTTTGAATTTTGAATTTTCAAAAAAAAAGAAAAAGTTTTTCTGCACGCTATATCTTGAGATAGAGCAAAACCGAGGCCCAAATTGTTTCAATTCAGGCTGTGCAACTCTGACCTAGAATTAGGACACCCACGAAATGTAAATAATCAGTGTTTTGGGGGTCCGTACTCAACTGTACTGCCTGTGTACTGCCTTCCAAGACCTTCCGTAATATCTACTGGTAGGGAAGGACGTTTCACAACATTTGTACCCAGTGTCTTTTAAAATGGCGTGTTCAGGTCACGATAGGCTCCGTATCACTTCCCTACGTAAAACCCGTATCGATTTCTTAGGGAACCATAGTAACAAATTGCAGTTCACTTGGACTGGTCCCCCCACCATTTGAGGAAAACCCAAATCCGAGTTATTTGTGTGTTGAACGATGTGGTCGGCCAATACTTATTTATGCACAAAAATCTTTGTGTTTGGATTAGGGACATTAGGCGCACTCCATTCAGTACATCAGGGTCTGACTTAGGCACCTATGGAGATACATAAGTAAATGAATAATAAATAAATGCACTAGTATCATATCGGTACCTACAGCTACTGCTGAGCATGTTTGTGTGGAGATGGTTTGTATTATTATGAAATCGGTGTTTGACATCATTTGCTGCCCACTGAATATAAGTAGGGAACGGCAATATGCTATCATATGATATCATGCCATCATATGATATCATATGATGACGGCAGTCTGGCTAGGCTTAATTTACCAGTTATGTGCAATATCATATGATGTAATTTGTATGATATCATATGATATATAGAGATTCTCACCATATCATAATTGAGCATCGCAATTCAAGAAAAGGAGCTAAGTTTTTGGCGGAGCCCCCCCTTCTGGGGGCGGGACGGGGGGCCACCCAGTGTATAACCCTTGGGTCCGGTCGAGTCGACCACCCCCATCCATCCCTCCAATCCCTCCATCCATCCATCCATTCCATCCATCCATCCAATCCATCCATCCATCCATTACATCCATTCCATCCATCCATCAACCATCACGTATGACCGTGATTGAAGCCCAAAACGTCAGCCACGGTTTTTTCTCGTAACTAAAAGCGATCCCTGCACCTGTTGTCGTAGCGATCACTCTCCGCCAATTTTTAGCGGCGCAGGTGACGCTGCATCGAACTTGTTTGTTGTTGCCAAAAGCTACTATTAACGGGTAGCATTGTTCAACATTTCAAATTTATACCGTCTAAACATGTGCGCATACAAAGGTTTTGGGATCAGAGTTGTGGTCAAAAATTTGATGAAACATGTAAGCAACACAATGGATGATGACACATTCCCCTGGGGCACTTGTGCTATAATTAGCACACGGAGTCCACCTCAGGGCCGTGCGTGGGGTGGGCAGGGGCAAGCCATGCCACCTGCCGTTGACCAAAAATCGCGTGGGTGTACTTCAGCAGAAGATATCCCGTGCACTGCGAATATCCCTTCTTTTCGCGAGTGCTATACCTTTTATGCATCCACTTAACTGTTGGGCGTTTTCACCGACCTTGGTGCGCACAGACCGAGATCGGAGGCGGCAGGTAAACAGGCTCCTGGTAAACAGCAGACGCCAGGGTACTTCAAATTGCCAAATTGGCCAGCGCTTTAGCGCACTTGAAAACAAAAAAACTGCGCTTTGTAGTTAAAAAAGCGCAAAATTTGCTTGCTGCGTCTACAGGGGGTTGCAAAAAACTGCGCTTAAAGCGCAGAGGGGGTCAAAAAGTCAGCGCTCAAAAGCGCAAAAGCACGCGCTTTGAATTACCCTGGCAGACGCGGACTGCCAGCGTGGCCGCCTGGAGGCCACAACCTGAACGGCACATACCGCCTAGCCCAAACATGCAATACCCATGCAATACACATGCAGTACAAATTCCCTAAAATCGACCCGGCCAACGATGGCTCGACCCGTTCACACATTAATCCACGTTCGACCCGTCCAGACGTTTATCCACGTTCAATCTGACGACGGTTACACACGTTCACACGTCCAGCCATGTAACGTTAGTGCGTTCACCCACGATAAATCCAACGACGGTTAGACCCGTTCAGACATTTATCCACGTTCAACCCATCCATCCATCGATTCAGTGAACTACAATTACATCAAATTTAATTAAATTAAATCCAATGCAAATTCATACAATTCAAATCAATGAAATGCATTCAATTCACGTAATTCGATTTTATTACATGTAATTGAATTAAAAGCACAATATTAAATAGAATCAAATCAAATCAAATCAATTAAAATATTTTCAATTTAGACCTCAGGTAATTTCATTCAGGATGCGCCTCAAGGTGCCCTTATGTAATGAACATTGTAAAATGAATCATTACTAAGGAGACCTCCTTGTCTGTCTGTCTGTCTGTAGGCCTCCCCCCTCTCCTCCCTGTGCCCCCTCTCACAAAAAATGAATCGTCACAATCAAATTCAAAATCATTCATCACAATCAAAATCAAGAAGTAATCATCACAATCAAGCAAAACAATAACTCTTGCAAGCAGAATAAAAAATCAATCATCACTAAAGAGGACTTTCCTTGCCTGTCTGCAGGCCTCCCGCCTCTCCCCCTCTGCCCCCTCTCACAAAAAGGGGCTGGAAAAAACGAACCGCCACAATCAAAAGATACAAATAATCATCACAGTACAAATGAATCATCACTAAAGAGGACCCCCCTTGTCTGGCTGCAGGCCTCCCGCCTCAGCTTCCTCTCACAAAAAGAGGATGTCAAAAATTAATCGTCACAATCAAAATCAAAATGAAATCAAAATCAAAATCAAATCAAAATAAAAAAGTACATGTTAATTATCACAACGAAAATCAAAATGAAATCATCACAATCAAAATCAAGAAATAATCATCACTAAAGAGGACCCCTCTTGTCTGCAGGCCTCCCGCCGCTCCCCCCTCTCACAAAAATAACTACACAACAAGTCTCTCACTAAATGAAGTGCACCTGCACATTTCGAGTCCTCCAGGAGAAATGTAATCATCATTACAAAAATAACTATCACTTAAAAAAGGTAATGATAACGCCTGGTGGGGCGTGGTGTCAAGGGAGCCTGCGTACGCGGGTGGTAAGCGGTCTCCTACCTCAACTTGACAAGCTACCATCGCGGTTGACGACGACCTGCAACGCCAAGAGCGACCGAGGGGGGAGTCGAACCCCCGACACTTCGTCCTCCAGCAATCTGGTCTACCACTAGACCATTGTATTTCACTGAGAGGGGCTAACTATCACCTTTCCCCCCTTACCCAAATAATAAGCCCCCCACTAAATAGAGTGCAGCTGCACACTTCGAGTCCACCAGTCCACCAGTTCCCCCTCTGCCCCCTCTGCCCCCTCTCACAAAAAGAGGATGTCAAAAATTAATCACCGCAATCAAAATAAATAAAAATCGTCACAATCAAAACAGAAAAGAATCCTCAAGAGAATCACCCTCGTCTGCAGGCCTTCCGCCTCTCGCCTGTCGCCTCCCCCCCCCCCCCCCCCCTCTCAAAAACATGATAAGACCCCCACTAAATATAATGCCCCTCCACAGTTCGAGTCCGCCATGACAAAAGTAATCATCGTTACAAAAAAAATCATCAAGAGGACCCCCCTCGTCTATCTGCAGGTGAAATCATCTCACGGCTCCCTCCTCCCCCTAATTCACCCCTCACCTCCACCTCCACCTCCCGCAGCAAATCGGCGATATCAGCCTCAACCAAACCATCCGCCCAGCGGGTGCCGAAGCTCCCAGCGGGTGCGATATCAGCCTCAACCAAGCCAACCAAACCAAACCAACCATCCGCCCAGCGAGTGCCGAAGCTCCCAGCGGGTGCGATATCAGCCTCAACCAAACCAACCAAACCAAACCAAACATCCGCCCAGCGGGTGCCGAAGCTCCCAGCGGGTGCGATATCAGCCTCAACCAAACCAACCAAACCAAACCAACCATCCGCCCAGCGGGTGCCGAAGCTCCCAGCGGGTGCGATATCAGCCTCAACCAAACCAACCAAACCAAACCAGCCATCCGCCCAGCGGGTGCCGAAGCTCCGAAGTTCTAAGTCAAAGTGGGGGGCCTCCACCCCTACATGCCCCCCCCCCCCCCCCCCCCCCCCATACCCCATACACCCCACGACCTCCACCTCTTGCAGTAAATCGGCGACACTAGCCTCCATCAAACCCCCCTTGTATATCTGCAGGCCTCACGGCTCCCTCCTCCCCCCCCTCTCACAACAAGGGGCTGTCAAAAATTAATCATCACAATCAAAATCCAAAATCAATCATCACAAATAAATTCAAGGATTAATCACCGCAATCAAAATAAATAAAAAGTCGTCACTAAAGAGGACCCCCTTGTCTGCAGGCCTCCCGCCCATCCCCCCTCTCACAAAAAGGGGCTGCCAATAATTAATCGTCATCATAAAAAAAAAAAAAAACTTGTCTGTCTGCAGGCCTCCCGCCTCTCCCCCCTCTCACAAAAATAATAAGTCCTGCACTAAATATAGTGCAGCTGCACATTTCCAGTCCGCTAGGACAAAAGTAATCATCATGAAAAAAATGAATCATCACTAGAGAAGACCCCCCTTCTCTGTCTACAGGCCTCCCGCCCCTCCCCCCTCTCACAAAAAGAGGCTGCCAAGACAGCGGCTAGGAGCGCCCCGGGAGCCCTTGAGGTACGTGCATCTGTGTGTTTGCTATTGTTCGGCGGGAGAGGGGTTGGTGGGAGAGGCTGGGGGGGAGGAGGGGGGGGGGGGGGGGGGGGGGGAGGGGCAAGGAGCTGCCTAGACAGCTGCTATGAGTGCCCCGGGAGCCCTAGAGGTATGTGCATCTGTGTGTTTGCTATTGTTCGGCGGGAGAGGGGTCGGGGAAGAGGCTGGGGGGGGGAGAGGGGGGAGGAGGGTGTGTGTGGGGGGGTGGGGTGTGGGTGTGTGGGGGGGGGGGGGCAAGTAGCTGCCTGGACAGCAGCTAGGAATGCCTCAGAAGCCCGAGAGGTATGTGCATGTGTGTGTTTGTGCATCTGTGCATGTAGAGGGATATGTGTGTTGAGGGATATTATGTAGAGGGATGTGCATGTGTGTGTTAGTGCATCTGTGCATGTAGATGGATATGTGTGTAGGGTATAGTATGTTCAGTTTTTATAATGTGTGCGAGGTAATGTGCATCTGTGTGTTTGTGCATCTGTGCATGTAGAGGTCTGTGCATCTGTGTGTTTGGCAATCTGTGCATGTATAGGTATTGCATCTGTGTGTTTGCTATTGTTTTGGTGGGGAGAGGTGGGTGGGTGGGATCCTCATGGTGGGTGCGGGGGTGGGGTTTATGCGGTGGGGTGCGAGGTGGTTTGTGGTTGCGCGGGGTGGTAGCCGGTGGGTTGGTGGGGCCGGGGGTGTATGGTTCGCGGTGGGGGTGGGAGAGTGTTTTGTTCGCCTGGGCGAGGAGGGGGTTTGGTGGTGGCGCCGGTTTTGT
Organism: Chlamydomonas sp. ICE-L; assembly: GCA_013435795.1. Lineage (NCBI taxonomy): Eukaryota > Viridiplantae > Chlorophyta > Chlorophyceae > Chlamydomonadales > Chlamydomonadaceae > Chlamydomonas > Chlamydomonas sp. ICE-L. The sequence goes on from JACBWV010000722.1 coordinate 379,948, forward strand.
GGTTGGAGAGGGGGGGACGTGGGGTGGTGTGTGGAGAGAGCTTGGGGCACGGACAGTGGGTGGGTTGGGGGTGTGTGATGAGTGGTGGGG
>JACBWV010000722.1:380470-490470 GCA_013435795.1 Chlamydomonas sp. ICE-L
AACACAAAACCAATACCAAACAAATAAAACAAAACCCCCAAGAAACCCCAAACAAACAAAAAAAAAAACCAAAACCAGAGAAAAAGGCACGGAGGAGACCAACGAACGCAACACCACAACCCCACCCTTTTCCCCACCCCCCCCCCCCCCCTCACCTGCCTACCTCCTGCCTCAACCCCCCACCCCCCTGTCCCCAACCAGCACGCCGTTGTGGTGAGGCCCATGTAAGCACCTAGCGTCCCTACTAGCAGCAAGAGCTATCACAACCCCCGTAAGTAGCCTAGACGGACGCTTGACTTATTCGAGGTCTCCAGCGGTTTTGACGGTCTAATAAGGATGATGGAGGTCTTAAGTTCCTTTAGCATTATGCAGGCTACACCCGCACCACACTACCAACACCCACCCACCCATCCATCACACACAACCCTAGCGCACCCACACCATCAATGACACCCCGCCCCCCCCCCCCCCCCCACCACCACCACCAACAACCTCCCCCCCGTCCCGCCCACCCCAGACCACCTCATTACTGTAGGATTTCCTCACACTCTCTCGTGATATACTACCTACCCGCAGTCCAGCCCTACCTATCTGACCCTTTCCTCCCACACCCCCCTTCTCCCCCATACACACACAACACTCTTTTTCCCCCTTTACGCAACACTAGGCCTCCCATGAAGATTCCCCATATTCGTTTTGTCAGTCGAAGTGGGCGACCTACACAACCTGAATGCCTCCCCCCCCCCCCCCCCCCCCCCCCCCCCCCCCCGCATGTGCTTAATCGGTGACTCCAGGCCTCTATCTAACCATCGGCTCCACCCCCCCCCCCCCCCCCTACCCTGGACTCCCTCATTCACCCCCAACGCTCCACCTCCACCTCCGCCAGCAATCGGCGATATCAGCCTCAGCCAATAGACCATCCGCCCCAGCGGGTGCCAAATGCTCCGAAGTTCGAACGGCAAAGTGGGGGGCCTCCACCCCCCTACATGCCGCAAAACTCCCCCACGCCACCACCTCACACCACCCCCGACTACCACCACCCAGCACTACTACTAAACACACACACACAACCCCCCCCACCAACCCCCCACCCAACACCACCATTACCCCTACAACCCCACGACCTCCACCTCCACCTCTTGCAGTAAATCGGCCGACAGTAGCCTCCATCAAAACAATCGCAAAGAGTGTGCGAAGGACACAAGTTTGCAGTCGAAAGTTGGCGATCTACCAACCAACCCACCCACCCATTGCACACTCTCCCCCCCATTACCCCTCCCCCTCCCCCTCCACAGCAAAACGGTGCAACTATCTCCATCAAAAACATCCAGCCCCCCCCCCCGCCCCCCCCCCCCCCCCCCCCCCCCCCCAACTCCCTCATTCACCCCCAGTCACCCCCACCTCGACTCCCCCCCACCTCCCGCAGCAAATCGGCGACACTAGCCTCCATCAAACCATCCGCCCAGCGGGTGCGAAGGCTCCCAAGTTCGCAGTCGAAGTGGGCGATCTACATACCTACATGCCACGCGACCTCCGCAAGGCCCCCATGCGTTTTCTGCACTTGGAGCAAGTTATCGCATGGACTCGCCTCCGAGTCTATGAGTCTTTGACGGAGGATGAGTTTGTGAGCGTACCGTACTCTGACACTACGGACGACACTTGGCAGAGGACGGTCCTGCTGAGCTGGCGCTGGAGTAACGGCAAGCCAGCTAGCAACGTGGACGGGTTCTCGCCCATGTCAGGCTTGCAGGTCTGTATAAAGATTCGGAATTTGTTTCCCCCGCCCCTCCCCCAAACCCTAACCCCAACACCCAACCCTCAACAACTGCAACCCCCCAACCCCCACACCCCCAACAGCTCAGCCCACCCCCAAACCCCACCCACACCCACAACCCCACCACCCCAAACCCAACCCCTAACACCCCAACCCCAACCCAACCCCGAACCCAACCCCAACCCCAACCCCAACCCAACCCCAACCCCAACCCCAAGCCCCACCACCCCCCCAACCCCAACCCACCCAACCCCAACCCAACAAACCCAACCAACCCAGCCACCAACCCATCCCAACCACCTACCCAACCCCACACACCCAAACCCAACCCAACCCAACCCAACCCAACCAAACCCAACCCAACCCAACCAACCCAACCCAACCCAACCCAATGTAGATCACAACTGAAGATAGCTTGGAGGTCGGCCCCCACGCGGCAAACCCTGATCTGAAGTATGTGTGGATCGACTGGTGTTGTGTGCCTCAGTACTCGGCATCACCCATGTTGGAGGTTGCGCGGAGCAAGGTAGGCAAGGGGATATGGGTTGGGGTACTTCAAAACGTTTGTTTTTACGTGGCAGCATATTTACGAGGCAGCATGTTTACGAGGCAGCATGTTTACGAGGCAGCACGTAAGCTTGTGGAGCCCATTTACATGATGTGTGGATCGACTGGTGTTGTGTTCCTCACTACTCGGCATCACCCATGTTGGAGGTTGCACGGAGCAAGGTAGGCAAGGAGATATGGGTCGGCACTCTAGAAAGAGAAATGCGACGTTACAGCAGAGAGAGCGTAGCTATAAATACACTCTGTTAAGGGTATAGTAATACGTAAACCCTGAGTATAGCGGGAAGGAATGGTGAGCACACTCTGTGGTATAGCAGAGTGTGACGCAGCTTCCTGGAAGGTATCGGAACACCTAGAAGGTTCCCGTACGCCCCGCATACTCTTCCCTCCAGCATGGGTTAGGTTGGAGGAACTATTCGGTCAGCCAGACATCTTCTACTGGCGATCTGCTGACAGGGTACTTTAAAAAGTGTGTTTTTACGAGGCAGCATGTAAGCTTGTGGAGCCCATCTATGTGATGTGTGTGTGCGGGGGGTGTTGTGTGCCTCACTACTGGGCATCACCCATGTTGGAGGTTGCACAGAGCAAGGTACGCCTAGTGTAGTGTAGTGTAGCGTAGCGTAGCGTGGTGTGGTGTGGTGTGGTGTGGTGTAGCGTAGCGTGGTGTAGTGTAGTGTAGTGTAGTGTAGTGTAGTGTAGTGTAGTGTAGTGTAATGTAGTGTAGTGTAGTGTAGTGCAGTGCAGTGCAGTGTAGTGTAGCGTAGTGTAGTGTGGTGTGGTGTGGTGTAGTGTAGCGTAGCGTAGCATAGCGGGTAGTGTAGCGTAGCGTAGTGTAGTGTAGTGTAGTGTAGTGTAGTGTGGTGTAGTCTGGTGTAATGAAGTGTTGTGTGCCTCAGTACTCGGCATCACCCATGTTGGAGGTTACATGGAGCAAGGTAGGCCAAGTGTAGTGTAGTTTAATGAAGTTTAATGTAGTTCAATGAAGTGTAGTGTAGTGTAGCATGTATCACATTCACCAACACTACTTATCAACACCAACACCATAAACACCACCGTATCTCCACCACCACCACCAACACCACCATACATGTTCTATACTAACAACAGGTCTTCAACACACCCACCACCACCACCAAACCACCACCACCACCACACCACCACCACCACCACCACCATACCACCACCACCACCACCACCACACCACCATACCACCACCACCACCACCACCATCACCACCACCACCACCACCACAGGTGTTCTATGCACGCTCTAGCCAGATGATTGTGATCCCTGAGATTAAGGCTCTCGAACCAACCCTGCGCGCCTAACAATACACCCACCAAGCACCACCATACCACCACCAACACCAACACCACCAACACCACAACCACAACCACAAACCACCAGACCACCAGACCACCACCAGATCACCAACAACAACAACACTGCAGATCTTCTTCACACCCACCACCCTAATCCACCACCACCACTACCACCATCCCACCACCACCACCACCACCACCACACCCAACAAACACAACAAAAACACAGGTCTTCTACACACCCAACTCCCCAACCCACCACCACCACGACCACAGGTGTTCTATGCACGCTCTAACCAGATGATTGTGATCCCTGAGATCAAGGCTCTCGACCCAACCCTGGAGATCTTATTGCAGATGGTGCAGACTAGCCTCAAAGAAGACCCTGAGTACGCAGGTGGGGTACTGACTTTCTCCTTGTACTGCCTGCTCTCCTTTTTGTAGTGCCTGTAGCAGTGCATGTAGCAGTCCTTGTTGTAGTGCCTGTAGTAGTGCCTGTAGCAGTTCTTTTTGCAGATGGTGCTGACTAGCCTGAAAGAAGACCCCGAGTACGCAGGTGGGTGCTGACTTCCTCCTTCTACTGACAGCTGTCTTTGTTGCTGGGCCAGTTGTTGTGCCTGTTGTAGCGCCTCTTTCATCCTCCTCTTGCTGGGCCTGTTGTAGTGCCTGTTGTATTGCCTGTTGTAGCGCCTCTTTCATCCTCCTCTTGCTGGGCCTGTTGTAGTGCCTGTTGTAGCGCCTGTTGTATTGCCTGTTGTTGTGCCTGTTGTAGCGCCTCTTTCATCCTCCTCTTGCCGGGCCTGTTGTAGTGCCTGTTGTAGCGCCTGTTGTATTGCCTGTAGTTGTGCCTGTTGCAGTGCCTGTTGCAGTCCTTGTTGCAGGGCCTGCTGTCGTGCCTGTTGTAGTGCCTGTTGTAGTGCCTGTAGTAGTGCCTGTGCCAGTCCTTGTTGTAGATTATGCTGACTAGCCTGAGAGAAGACCCTGAGTCTGCAGGTGGGGTGCTGACTTCCTCCTTGTACTGCCTGCTGTCATTTTTGTAGTGCCTGCAGTAGTGCCTGTAGTAGTGCATGATAGCAGTCCTTGTTGCATATGGTGCAGACTAGCCTGAAAGAAGACCCTGAGTACGCAGGTGGGGTACTGATTTCCTCCTTGTACTGCCTGCTGTATTTCTTGCAGAGCCTGTTGCAGTCCTTGTTGTATTGCCTGTGGTAGTGCATGATAGCAGTCCTTGTTGCAGATGGTGCAGACTAGCCTGAAACGAAGAACACTGAGTATCCGAGGTGGTCGTGCTGAATTTTTTTTTTACCTTATTTTCTTTTTTTTCTTTCCCGTGTATTTCCTGCACGAGGCATTGGTCTCCATCTTTTTTGTAGTTTGCATTTGATTACGTATCGTCTAGTGAACACCTTGTAAGCAGTCTCTTGTTTGTATGACCTTGTAGTTAGTGCATGTAGATAGTTTCTTGTTGCAGAGATGGTGCAGAATGGCATATGAAAGAAGACCTTATGTACGCGGTGGGTTGCCTTGAATTCCTTTATATACTGCCTGATGTCCTTGTTGTATTGCCATGTTTAGTAGTAGTGCCTCTTGTTAACCCCAGTCCTTTCTGTAGTGCCGTGCACAGTAGTGCTGTGTAGCCCTAAGTCCCGATGTTAGCAGATAGTTTCTGCAATATGCCTACTGCACGGAATTACCCTGAGTTATGAAGGTGGGTGTGATGTACTTCCGATTGCCATACTTGCTTGCTGTTCCTTCTTGTAGCCTCTGCCTGTTGTATTCCTGTGGCAATTGCATATTGCCAGGACGTGTAGTACCGGTAGCAGGTCCCTTGTCTCAGATCTTATGTAGCTGATTTATAGCTCTGACACAAAGAACTCTGTAGTATGCAGGTGGGGTGTTCTTTGGCGACTTCCTTCTCTACGTGCTGCCTTTTTTTGTAGTGCCTGTTGTACTTCCTGTTGTAATGCATGTTGCAGCGCCTGTTGTAGTGCCTGTAGCAGTCCTTGTTGCAGATTAAGCTGAATAGCCTGAACAAAGACTCTGAGTATGCAGGTGGGGTGCTGACTTCTTTCTTCTACTGCCTGCCGTCCTTTTTGTAGTGCCTGTTGTGCTTCCTGTTGTAATGTCAGTTTTGTTTTCAGCGTCCTGTTGTAGGCCCCCGTACCGCAGTTCCTTGTTTGCACGACTAAAGCTGAATAGCACTGAACTAAAGACACTCTGAATATGGGGTGGCAGGTTGGCTGGCTTCCTCCTTCTACTGCCTGCTATCCTTTTTGTAGTGCCTGTTGTACTTCCTGTTGTAATGCATGTTGCAGCGCCTGTTGTAATGCATGTAGTAGTCCTTGTTGCAGATGGTGCAGAAATTCCATGTGTGCCTATAGTCTAGTTGAGGTTACTGTTATTTTTGCTTCACTTGCGGCACCAGTTCGAATCTCCGCGGTGTACGATGCGGGACAGTGGTACAATGCGGCGAACGCACCTAACGCTCGCAGCCAGCAGCCCATGCAGTCCACTGCGCACAGGGTTGGCAAGAATGCTCACGGGGTTTCCAGGCATCACCCCTCCCTCCTTCTCCTCCTCCTCCTCCTCCCACTCCGCCTCCTCCTCCTCCTCCTCCTTCTCCTCCTCCTCCTCCTCTTCCTCCTCCTCCTCCTCCCCTCATCATCATCATCGTCATCATCCCCATCTTCCTCATCCTCCTCCTCCTCATCATCATCCCTATCATCCTCCTCCTCATCATCATGGCTCCCTCTTGCAGATTCCCACCACGTTCAAATGGCAGGCCAGGTGCTAAGCACTATCCTACCCAACAGCTTCCATGCAAAGTGGATGTACCTCTCTCTTTACCAAGCAAACCTTTTGCCTTACAGATTCCAACCATGCTCAAATGTAACCCTCCTCCTCCTCCTCATCATCATCAGCATCATCATCATCATCATCATCATCATCATCATCATCATCCTCCCTCCTCATTCCTCCTCATCATCACTGCCTCTTGCAGATTCCAACCACGCTCAGATGGCAGGCCAGGTGCTAAGCACTATCCTATCCAACGGCTTCCATGCCAAGCTTCAGTATTCAGTTTACCTCCTTCTCACCAACTGTACCTCTCTTTTCCAGATACAAAACATTACTCAAAGTGGTTTCCCTCCTCTCCTCCTCCTCCTCCTCATCATCATCATCATCATCATCATCATCATCATCATCATCATCATCATCATCATCATCATCATCATCATCATCATCCTCCCTCCTCATTCCTCCTCATCATCCCTCCCTCTTGCAGATTCCAACCACGCTCAGATGGCAGGCCAGGTGCTAAGCACTATCCTATTCAACGGCTTCCATGCCAAGTGGTCATTCCTCCCGCTTCACCAACCAAACCTTTTGTCTTTCAGATTATAACCACGCTCAAATGTAACCCTCCTCCTCCTCCTCCTCCTCCTCCTCCTTTCTCAACCAAACCCTGTGTATTGCAGGTTCCAACCACGCTCAGATGGCAGGCCAGGTGCTAAGCACTATCCTATCCAACGGCTTCCATGCCAAGCTTCAGTATTCAGTGTACCTCCTTCTCACCAACTGTACCTCTCTTTTGCAGATTAAAAAACATAAAATAGGGAAACCAGACGTCAGTCACGACTCGCAGCAAGAATAGATCCATCATCATCATCATCATCATCATCATCATCATCATCCTCCCTCCTCATTTCTCCTCATCATCCCTCCCTTTTGCAGGTTCCAACCACGCTCATATGGCAGGCCAGGTGCTCAGCACTATCCTATCCAACGGCTTCCATGCCAAGCTTCAGTATTTTGGCCGAGTCTGGACCCTGGCTGAAAGGCTAGCACGCTGTAGTTGGAATGAGGAGCTCCACCACTGGCTGTCTCTGAATGTGGGTGTGGTTAGATGGGTGTGGTCTGTGTGTGTGGTGGGTCTTTGCGGGGACCTTTCCTGATAAGGTGGATGGGAGGGTGTGTTTTTAGGTTATATGGAGGAGGGTGGGTGGGGGTGGGTGGGTCCGTGGATATTTTTTTGGCTCCCGTGGGAATAGGTAGGAGGGTGTGGTGGGTTTGGTGAGATGGTAGCGGTGTTTGACCCTGGCTGTAGAGCTAGCGCGCTGTAGTTGGAATGAGGAGCTCCACCACTGGCTGTCTCTGAATTGGGTTGTGGGGGGATGGTTGTTTTACCGGAGGGCGGAGGCTGTTATTGTGTGTGAAAGGTAGGGTGTCGACCCTGGCTGTAGAGCTAGCATGCTGTAGTTGGAATGAGGAGCTCCACCACTGGCTGTCTCTGAATGTGGGTGTGGGTGGGGATGTGTTTGGTGTGGGTATAAAGAGGGGTTGGTGGGTGTTTTGGTTTGGATGGGTGTTCTGGGTTGGATGGTTGTGTTGGTGTGGTGGATTGGGGGTTTTGTGGAGGTGGTGCGATGGTGGTGTGGGTGTGGTTGGATGGCGGTGTGGGTGTGGTTGGTTGGATGGGTGTGTGGGTGGATGGGTGTGGGGGTGTGGTTCGATGGTGATGTGGGTGTGGTTGGTTGGGGATATATGGTTGATGGGTAGGAGGGTGGGCATCCTGCATCTACTGGGCCACGCACAAACACACATACACTCCCTGACCTTGGCCCTACAGTTGTGGATGGGCATGGTGGTTGATGCCCTGGCCTCATCTTCCGGGGACCAGCGAGGACCAGATGGAGTCTGACATATACTCTGCCACTAACACACACACACATACAAACACAAACGTACATACCCATACATCCCCCATTCCCCTACAGTTGTGGATGGGCATAGTGGTTGATGCCCTGGCCTCCTCCTCCGGGGACCTTCGGCTCACCACCAGCAGCGATCAGATGGAGTCTGACATCTACTGGGCCAATCACAGACACACTCACAAACACACATACAAAACGCTAACACCACACTACCCTCCTGACCCCCCCTCCCCACACCCCCCCCCCCCCCACACAACACCACACACACACCACAGTTGTGGATGGGCATGGTGTTGAGCTCTGGCTCCTCAGGGGACCTTCGACTCACCACCAAGCAGTGATCAGATGGAGTCTGATATCTACTGAGCCACTCACACACACACACATAAACACAAGACAACCACCACACACACACACACACCAAACCACACAACAAGCACAACATATCCTCCTGCCCCCCCCCCCTCCCCCCCCCCCTACAGTTGTGGTATGGGCCATGGGGGTTGATGCCCCTGGCCTCATCTCCGGAGACCCTTCTGCCTCACTCTGTGGGTACCAGCTGGGCGGGTGCATGGTGTGCATGAGCACACAACGAAAGTACACTCTATAAAAATAACCCCAACATGATGTCCTCCTGCTTAACACCCCTACAGTTGTGGATGGGCATGGTGGTCGATGCCCTGGCCTCCTCCTCCGGGGACCTTCGGCTCACCACCAGCGGCGACCAGATGGAGTCCGACATCTACTGGGCCAAGCTATTCCCTGAGAAGATCCGCGACAACATGGACAACGTGATTGGCAAGCTCAAACTGTCGCTCAAGCTTGGGAACTACCGTGCCACGGGGCTGGTTTCGGAGGTGGCTACACTGCTGGTGGAAAGCGTTGCTGTGTGGCGTAGTGCCCGCATGCACGAGGTGCCAGATAAGCAATGGCTGGCAAAGTACTTGGAGTCCGAGGCTATCAGCATATACAAGGTGTGTGGTGGTGGTGTGTGTGGTGGTGTGTGTGTGTGTGGTGGTGTGTGTGGTGGTGGTGAGTGTGGTGGTGGTTTGTGTGGTGGTGGTGTGTGTGTGTGTGTGTTGTAGGGGGGGGGGGGGGGGGGGGGGGGGTAAACAAACATGAAGAAACGGATCGGTAAGCTCAAGCTTGGGAACTACCGTGCCATCGGGCTGGTTTCGGAGGTGGCGACGCTGCTGGTCGAAAGCGTTGCTGTGTGGCGTAGTGCATGCATGCACGAGGTGCCAGATAAGCAAATGGCTGGCAAAGTATCTGGAGCCGAAGGCTATCAGCATATACAAAGTAAGGAACAACACACACACAGCGCACACATCTTCAGACACGCTGCGACCGCATCACCCCCCCCCTACACAGACACACCAGCCTACACAACACACATTCCCACTAGCACACAGCACACACACACACACATCATAGCATACGAAGAACTTCAGTCTTACAGAGCAACAAACATCATAAATACAGACAACTGCTGACCCCCCCCCCCCCCCCCCCATCGACGGACCCAAGGGACATGCGAAACCAAACCATCATAGCATCGACACTAACCACTATGGGCCACGAGCACACACACACGACTCATCACGAATCCTCTAGCACACAGGTCATGTCGAACTGGCGAGTGTCATATATGGTCTCATTCTTGACCGTACTTCTCTGCGCCTCATCACATACCACTGCGAACCCCCCCCCCGGCCCCCCAATACACCCCTATCGTCCCCCAACCCCACACCTTTTCCGCCCCTACCAGAACTACACGCTAATCCCCTCCCTCCACATGTCTGGAAAACCTGGCGTAGAGCCATCTGGTCCCCACTGAGCTACCCTTCTCTCCCCGACACACACGCCGACCATCCCCCACCAAGCAATCCCCACACACACCCCACCCCACAACACCAAGGCATGGAACAGGCGAGATGCTACTGGTCCATCTTGTTTAGTACTCTCTCCCTCTTACACAAACACACTGCTGACCCACACCCCCCCCACCACACACACAACACACCACAAAACAGCACACACACACAACACAAGGTTTGTTGTGAACTGGCGATCCCTCGATGCTATTTGGTCCATCTTGAGCTACTTCTCATGGAAGGATACGACCAGAGCACGTTTTGGAGGGTTGTGTCAGATTTTTGCTGCAAGGGCCTATTTGCTGGTAGGTGAACAATAAGCACACCTCCACCTCTACCCACACACACGCCACCACCACCATCACCACCATCACCACCACCACTACTCCACCACCACCACCATGTCCGATGCGGTCTCCAACTTGTGCCAAATTGCTGGTAGGTCGCGAAGCATAACACTGTTGAAGTAACAAACTGAGTAGCTTGGCGTGTGGCTTGGCGCCTATGCCAAGTAGGCCGAGTGTGTTGGCGTTTAACACTGTTGAAGTAACAAACTGAGTAGCTTGGCGTTGTGTGTTTCAGAGATTGCGGCGCATATCGTTGTTGTTACCGTTATTTCCTGCGACATTAAACTGGAACTAGGGTGGGTGCATAATGTCTAGCCTTAGCATAAGTTACCCCAAACACGCGACCATAGCACTTTGGAGGGCTTGTCAGATGTGGTCTCCAACTTGTGCCAGATTGCTGGTGGGTGAACAATTAGCTCATAAATATATTACTTATTTAAATGCGGTTCTATATTTATTTATTTATTTATTTCTTTATTTATTTATTCATTTATTTATTTATTTATTTATTATACATTTATTTGTTTATTTGCTTATTTATTTATTTAGCTGAGTCTAGACTTAACATGAATTAAACAAAAACGTGACCAGAGCACTTTGGAGGGCTTGTCTGATGCGGTCTCCAACTTGTGCCAGATTGCTGGTAGGTGAACAATTAGCACATTAACGAATTATTTATTTAGTCATTTCTTCTTTCTGTATTATTTATTTATTTATTAGATATGTATTATTATTATTTATTTTGTTTGTTTGTTTATTTATGTATTTATTTATTTATTTATTTATTCATTTATTTATTTATTCATTTATTTATTTATTTATGTAGCTGAGTCTAGACTAAATTAATCAAACAGGTGACCATAGCACATTGTAGGACTTGTCCGATGCTGTCTCTAACTGGTGCCAAATTGCTGGTAGGTGAATAATAAGCACATGAATGAATGATTTATTTATATACGGTTCTGTCTCATACATGTATTTATTTATTTATGTATTATTAATGTATTTGTTTATTTGTTCATTTATTTATGTATTATAAATGTATTTGTTTATTTGTTCATTTATTTATTTATGTATTATTAATGTATTTGTTTATTTGTTCATTTATTTATGTATTATAAATGTATTTGTTTATTTGTTCATTTATTTATTTATTTATTTATTTAGCCGAGTCTAGACTTCGCATGAATTACACAAACGCGTGACCAGAGCACATTGGAGGGCTTGTCCGATGCTGTCCCTAACTTGTGCCAGATTGCTGGTAGGTAAACAAGGGTGAGCGCAGAGAGATTGTGCTCTATTTATTGATGAATTGTTGTATTGAATTGTTTATTTATGTATTTATTTATTTGTTTATTTATTTATTTATTTATCTATTCATTTATTTATATTTATTTATTTATCTGAGTCTAGACTTATCATTCATCACACAAGCGCGTGACCAGAGCACATTGGAGGGCTTGTCCGATGCTGTCTACAATTTGTTCCAGATTGCTGGTAGGTTAACAAGGGTGGGCGCAGAGAGATTGTGCTCTATTTATTGATGAATTGTTGTATTTATTTATTTATTCATTATTTATTTATTTATTTATTTATTTATTTATTTATTTATTCATTATTTATTATTTATTTATTTATTTATTTATTTATTTATTTATTTATTTATTTATTATTTATTTAGCTGAGTCTGGACTTCGCATAAATTACGCAAACGCATGACCAGAGTACTTTGGAGGGCTTGTCTGAAACTGTCTCCAAGAAACAACGATCTGAGGAGCCACCACCCCCACCCCCACCCCTCCACACACGCACATACCCCACCCCTGACCATACTAACGCTTGCAGGTATCAGACCCGAGTCCACCACAAGTGTGGCACAAAAAACACACACACAACAAAAACACAGACCCACACCACACACACACACAAGCCACAAACGAACACAAGCACACACACACACACACACACACACACACACACACACACACAAACAAAACAGACCCCCCCCCCCACACACCCACACACACCCCACAACAAACCACAAACAAACACACAGATCCCCCCCCACCAACACACCCCCCCCCCCCCACCCACACACACACACACCACATACAAACAAAACAACAGACCCCCACCCCCCCACACCCCCCCCCCCCACACACCCCACCACACAACCCCCCACACACACACCCCACCCACACAAACACAACACAAACACACCAGACCCCCCCCCCACCCACCAACCCAACCACACACACACCCAACACACAAACACACAGACCCCCCCCCCACCCCCACACACACACACACACCAACACACAGACCCCCCCCCCCCCCCACACACACACCACACACACAAACACACACACCACAAACACACAAACACAACCCCCCACCCACCCCCCCACCCACCAACCACACCAACGCTTACAAGGATCGACCCGGAGTCACCACAGGGTGGCACAAACACACACACACACCAACACACATACCCCCACCACCACACCACCACCACCACACACACACAAAACACACACACACACCAACACACACAATGAAAACACCCCACCCCCCACCCCCACCCCCATCCCCCCCACACACACACCACACACACACGATAAGGTATAAGACCCAGTCCACCACAAGTGTGGCACAACCACACACACACAAACACACAGACCCCCCCCACCACCACCACCACCACCACACACACACACACACACACACACACACACACACACAACACAACACACAACACACACACCACACAAACCACACAACAGAACAACACACACACAAACACCCCCAACCCCCCACCCAATACCCCCACCCCACACACACCCCAACAACGCTGTAGGTATCAGACCCGAGAAGGTCCCGCCAGTGTGGCGCCCCCAACATCTAATCTAGCCGGAGACCAGGAGCGAGAGCTCTTGATGAAAACCGATCTAAGGAGCACCACCCCACCCCCACCCCTCCACACACGCACATACCCCACCCCGATTATACCCAACGCTTGTAGGTATAGACCCGGGTCCACCACAGGTGTGGCACAAAAACACACACACACACAAACCCACAGCCCCCCCCCCCCCCCCCCCCCCCCCCCCCACACACACACAAACACACACACACACACACACAAACACACACACAAACACACACACAAACACACACAACACACAAACACCCCCCCACCCCCACCCCCCCAACCCCCCATCCCCCCCACACACACACCCCACACACACACGCTTGTAGGTATCAGACCCGAGTCCACCACAGTGTGGCACAACATCCAATCTAGCGAGACCAGGAGCGAGGAGCTCTTGATTAAACGACACTCTGAGGAGCTAGCTGTGCAGCTACAAAGAGCGCTGCCAGATCTGGCGCTAGTGCAAGACAACACCAAGGCTAAGGTGATGATGGTGATGATGGGGATATGGGGATGGGGATATGACGATGGGGATGGGGGTGGTGGAGATGGGGGTGATGATGGAGATATGGTGATGGTGATGATGGGGAAATGGTGATGGTGGTGATGATGGGGATATGGGGATGATGGTGATGGTGATGATGGGGATGATGATGGGGAAATGGTGATGGTGATGATGATGGGGATATGGGGATGATGGTGATGGTGATGATGGGGATGATGGTGATGGTGATGATGATGGGGAAATGGTGATGGTGGTGATGATGGGGATATGGGGATGATGGGGATGGTGATGATGGGGATGATGGTGATGGTGATGATGATGGGGAAATGGTGATGGTGGTGATGATGGGGATATGGGGCTGATGGTGATGATGGGGAAATGGTGATGGTGGTGATGGTGATGATGGGGAAATGGTGATGGTGGTGATGATGGGGATATGGGGATGATAGGGATATGGTGATGATGGTGATGATGGGGATATGGTGATGGTGGTGATGAGGGGATATGGGGCTGATGGTGATGATGGGGATATGGTGATGATGGGGATGATGGGGATATGGTGATGGTGGTGATGAGGGGATATGGGGATGATGGTGATGGTGATGATGGGGATGATGGTGATGATGGGGATATGGTGATGATGGGGATATGGTGATGATGGGGATGATGGGGATATGGTGATGGTGGTGATGAGGGGATATGGGGCTGATGGTGATGGTGATGGTGGTGATGAGGGGATATGGTGATGATGGGGATGATGGGGATATGGGGATGGTGGTGATGATGGGGAAGTATGGGATTGATGGGGATTGGTGGTGGTGGTGATGGGGGAGTGGGATGATGTGATGATGGGGATGATGGGGATGGTGGGGATGATGGGGATATGGGGATGATGGGGATATGGGATGGTGGTGATGAGGGGATATGGGAATGATGGGGATATGGGGATGGTGGTGATGAGGGGATATGGGGATGATGGGGATATGGTGATGGTGGTGATGAGGGGATATGGGGATGATGGGGATATGGTGATGGTGGTGATGATGGGGGATATGGGGATGATGGGGGATATGGTGGATGGTGGTGATGAGGGGGTATGGGGATGATGGGAATGGTGATGGTGGTGATGAGGGGATATGGTGATGATGGGGATATGGTGATGATGGGGATATGGTGATGATGGGGATATGGTGATGGTGGTGATGAGGGGATGGATATGGGAGATGATGGTGATGATGGGGTAGGGGGTGGTGGTGATGATGGGGCTAGAGGATTGATGGGGATATGGTGATGGTGGTGATGAGGGGATATGGGGATGATGGTGATGATGGGGATATGGGGATATGGGGATGATGGTGATGGTGGGGATGATGGTGATGGTGGGGATGATGGTGATGATGGGGATATGGGGATGATGGTGATGATGGGGATATGGGGATGGTGGTGATGATGGGGATCGAGATGATGGGGATACGGGTGATGGGGATGGTGCAGCTGCAAAGAGCACTGCCAGATCTGGTGCCAGTGCAAGACGATACCAAGGCTAAGGTGATGATGGGAATATGGTGATGATGGGGATAGGGATATAAATGATGGGGATGGTACAGATGCAAAACGCACTGCCAGATGTGGCGCCAGTGCAAGACGATACCAAGGCTAAGGTGATGATGGGGATATGGTGATGGGGATGGGGGGGGTGGAGATGGTGGTGGTGATGGTGATGACGGGGAAATGGTGATGGTGGGGATGGTGCAGCTGCAAAGAGCGCTGCCAGACCTGGCGCCAGCCCAAGACGATACCAAGGCGAAGGTGACGATGGGGATGGGGATGATGGTAATGGCGATGATGGGGATGGTGGTGATGGGGATGATGGTAATGGTGATGATGGTGATGGGGATGGTGATGGGGATGGTGGAAATGGGGATGGTGGAAATGGGGATGATGGGGATGGTGCAGCTGCAAAGAGCACTGCTTGATCTGGTGCCAGCCCAAGAGGATACCAAGGCGATACCAAGGCTAAGGCCGATGATGGGGATATGTTGATGGGGGTGATGGGGATGGTGGAAATGGGGATGATGGGGATGGTGCAGCTGCAAAGAGCGCTGCCAGACCTGGCGCCAGCCCAAGACGATACCAAGGCGATACCAAGGCTAAGGCGATGATGGGGTGATGGGATATGGGATGGGGGTGAGGGGACGGATGGGGAGCTGTTGATGGTTCGGTGAGGATGGATTGTGCAGCTGCCAAGAGCGCTGCCAGACCTGGCGCCAGCCCAAGACGATACCAAGGCGAAGGTGACAATGGGGATGGTGGTGATGGGGATGATGGTAATGGTGATGATGGGGATGGTGCAGCTGCAAAGAGCGCTGCTTGATCTGGTTCCAGCCCAAGAGGACAACAAGGCGAAGGTGATGATGGGGATATGGTGTTGGGGGTGATGGGGATGGGGGTTGTGATGGGAATGGTGGTGATGAGGATGGTGCAGCTGCAAAGAGCGCTGCCAGCTGTGGCCCCAGCACGAGACGATGCCAAAGCTAAGGTGATGATGGGGATATGGTGATGATGGGGATAGGGATATGAATGATGGGGATGGTACAGATGCAAAACGCACTGCCAGATGTGGTGCCAGCCCAAGATGATACCAAGGCTAAGGTGATGATGGGGATGGTAATGATGGTGATGATGGGGATGCTGGTGATGGTGCAGCTGCCAAGAGTGCTGCTTGATCTGCTGCCAGCCCAAGAGGGATTACCAATGCTGCTAAGGCACGATGAGGGAGGGGATGGGGAATGGGGGGATGGAGGATAATGGAAGAGAAAGCAGCTGCAAAGAGCACTGCCAGAAGTGGCTCCAGCACGAGACGATGCCAAGGCTACGGTGATGATGGGGATATGGTGATGATGGTGGTGATGGGGATGGCGCAGCTGCAAAGAGCGCTGCCAGATGTGGAAAGGGTGTACAACAGGAGGAGGAGGAGGCTGGAAAGCCTGCAGCCTTGTCAAAAGCAGAAAAAGCAGATGAAGACATCTCCGTCACCATCATCATACACCCACACAGTCAGGCTGACAGGCACCACTGCTCTCTCTATGTGTGGTAGGGGGAGGAGGAGGCTGCCAAGCCTCCTGTTTGGCAAAGGCCCGAAAAGCAGACAAGGACAACCACACATCCATCTCCAGCATCATCACCATCACCATCATCATACACCCCACGACTAGTCCAGACGTCGACGAGGCCACCACTGCTCTCTTTATATATATGTTAGAGAGAGCTCTCAGGTACACACATTCGCCCTTGGGCACGGCCCGAAAGCAGACTAGACAACTCACAAACCTCTCCTTATCATCATCATCATCATCATCATCATCATCACCATCATCATACACCCACACAGTCAGACTGAGAGGCAACACTGCTCTCTCTATAAATGTAGTAGTAGTAGGAGGCAGCTCAGCATTACATCACAAGCCTTGGCACAGCAGCGTGGCCGTGGGTCTGGGTTCCCTCTTTCTCCTCTCAGGACGATATACCGATGTGCCCGAACTGGCAGACGAGGGCAACTCTTCATCTCCACGTCATCGAGTGCTCGCATCAGCATCATCATTCGCAGCCAGCAGCATACCATCATCATACCCCCACCACACCAAGACTGAGAGACCCGCACTGGCCTATCTATGTGTAGGAGGAGGAAGAGGCAGTCTTCTTCTAACAACAGCCTTGGCATCGCCCGAAAGGAATATGTCTTGGGACAGAGGGCATCTTTGTTCCCGCAGATACCTTTATCCAGACGACGGAGCACTTCCACCTTCCTCCATCTCCCTCGCATGCGCATATCACACATCATCGGGGGGCTCCAGCATCTCACCCATAGCACCCCAACAGTCAAACTGACAGGCCCCCTGCTTCCCTTTGTGGCGGAGGAGGAGCGAGCAGCCTCGCCTGTACACAACACCTTTGGTCACTGGCCCGAAGGCGATGGGAGTGACATGCCGCTTAGTATTTGCACACCAAGAGCCAAAAAAGCAGACGAAGACAGGGCAAGTGCGACAAAGGCCAAAAAAGCAGATGAGGACAGGGCAAATGCGGCAAAGGCCAAAAAGGCAGACGAAGACAGGGCAAGTGTGGCCAAGGCCAAAAAAGCAGACGAGGACAGGGCAAGTGTGGCAAAGGCCAAAAAGGCAGATGAGGTAAAGTGGCAATTGGGGCACAAGTAAGGGGTGGCATGGTGGACTCTTGGCTGACAACTACAATCATTTTATGGGTGGTGGGGGTGGGGGGGGGGGGGGGTTCGGCAAGTGCTCACAAGATCGGGGGGCGTGGTGGTTGTCGTGGGGGCGGGGGGCAGTGGTGGCTCTGAGCTTGACACCTAACGCGTTTTTATGGGTGGGTGGGGGGTGTGGTGTTTTGGGTGGGTGGGGGTGGGCTTGCGTGCAGTGCGGCCCAAGGAGGGGGGGCTGTGGTGGACTCAGGGTGACAACTGCAAGCATTTTTTATGGGTGGTGTGGGTGGGTGGGCTGCGGCAAAGTCGGCACAATGGAATGGGGCGGACAGTGTTGGCACTCTGGGCTGACACACCCTTCAAACGTTTTTATGGGTGGGTGTCGGTGGGGTTTGGGGAGGGTTGGGTGCAGCAAGTAGCGGCTAAGGAAAAGGAAAAGTCAGAAGGAGGCACTGGAGCACTGGAGCAGGCTGCCAAACCTGATAAGGATGAGGTCACGGGGTATGGTGGTGTTGTGGTGGTGTATTGTGATCCTCTCGATGCACTGGAGCAGGCTGCCAAGGCGATAGCCGCCAAGGAGAATGCTGTGACTAGTGCCGTGGCAAAAGCTGAGGTAGGGCAGAGGGCCTCTAGGAAGTTTTTCCTGCCCCAATGCTTGGATTCTTTTTATCCCCCCCACCCCACCACCACCACACACGCACACACACGCACACACACACACACACGTGCGCACACACAAGCTAGTGAGGCCCATTTCTTCTTCACCACTTATTATTAGGGGGTCATATACTCATCTCAGGGTGTATTGTGTGTGTGTGTGTTGGTGGGGGGGGGGTGTTGTGGGGTGGGGGGTGTGGGGTTTGGTGGGGTGGGTTGGGTGGGTTATTGTTGGTCTTTGTTTGAGTTTTTGGGTTGGGTTTTTTTTTTTTGGGTTTTTTGTGGTTTGTTTTTTTTTTGTACGTGTGGTTTCGTTTTTGGTGTGTTTTGTGTTGATTGTTTTGTTTTTAGTCTTTGTGTTGTTGTTTGTCTGTTTGTTGCTCTTTTTTTGTGGTTTGTTCTGGTTTTTTTTTTTTTTTTTTGTGTTGTTTTTTTTTTTTTTTTTGTTGTTGTCTTTTTGTTTCTTTTTGTGTTGTTTTGTTTGGTTTTTTTTTTTGTTGTTTTTTTTGTTTTTGTTTTTTCTTATTTTTTTTTTTTTTTCTTTTTTGTTCTTTTTATTCTTTGTTTTTTTTTTGTCTTTTTTTGTTTTCTTTGCGTTTGATGTTTCTTTTTTTTTGGTTTTTGTGTGTTTTGTGTTTTTTTATGTTTTATTTTGGTGTTTGGTGTTTGGGGGGGGGGGAGTGGGGGGGGTGGTATGTGTGGATCGTGTTGTGGGGTGGGTGGTGGTGAGACGTAATGTAGTCCTCTAGATGCATTGGATAGAGGAGATACAAAGTGAAATACAACCAATGGGCCTTATCCCCAATGATCTCTAATGGCTCCCCCCCACCCCACCCACCCCCCCCCCCCCACCCCCCTCCCCACACACACACACTTACCCCCCACCCCACACCCCACCCCCACCAAGCCCCCCTCACACACACACACACAACCCCATTTTTTAGTAGGCTCTCTGCTGGAGGTTGCAGGCTGCTTGCAAAACGGGATTGGCCTGAAAAAGTTGAGATACGAACGTTACGACCTAGGACCTGTTTCCCAAATGATCCCGAATGGCTAACCCCCCCCCCCCCCCCCCCCCCCCCCTTTATCCCCCCCCCCCTGCCCACCTAACCCACCCACCCTCCCCACCCCCCCTTAGTAGGTGGGCTCAATCTGCCCGTAGCTGCTGGCTGCTTGCAAAGCGGTCAATTTTGGCTTGAAAAGGTCGAGATACGCAGTACGACCTATAGTATGACCTTTTTCCCCCAAATGATCCTGTGAATGCTATGCCCATTCCCCCCCCAGCACCCATCACCCCCCCCACAACACACCTACCCACCCAACCTCCCACACACACCACTCAACCTACCCACACCACCCAAACAACCTACCCACCCCAACCAACCTACCCCAACCAACCAACCAACCACCCCAACCAACCAACCAACCACCCCAACCAACCAACCAACCTACCCACACCAACCAACCAACCTACCCACACCAACCAACCTACTCCACCCTACCCACCCAACCTCCCACACACCCCTTAGTAGGTGGCTCATCTGCCTGGTAGGTTGCAGACTGCTTGCAAAACGGGTGCTGTGGCCTGAAACAGTCGAGATACGAAGAACGACTTATTACCTATTCCCCCAAATGATCCTGTGAATGGCTATGCCCATTCCCCCCCCGCACCCACCCACACACACACACACATCTTGCTAGGTGGCTCATCTGCCTGGTAGGTTGCTGGGTGCTTGCAAAGCTGGTCAATTTGGCTTGAAAAAGTCAAGATACGAAGTACGACCTATGACCTATTTTCCTAAATTATTCACCCTAAATGGAATACCCCCCCCCCCCCCCCCAACCCACCAACCCCCCCCCCCCCCCCACCAACTACACCCCCCCCCCCCCCCCCCCCCCCCCCCCCCCCGCTCCTCCCCCGCTCCTTTATAGTGGCTCACTGCCTTGTAGGTTCTGGCGCTTGCAAAACGGTGATGTGCTGAACATCATTCAGATACGTAAGTTACGACGACGTATTGTCCCCAAAATGATCCCGGTGCTTTGATGGACGCACCCCATCCCCAGCCACCACCACCATACAACACCTGAAAGGTGCTCATCTGCCTGGTAGGTTGCTGGCTGCTTGCAAACGGGTGATGTGGCCTGAAACAATTTGAGCTACTATGTACGACGTATTTTCCCAAATGATCCGGTGAATTGATAGGACCACCACCACCACCACCACATACACTTAAAGGTGGCTCATCTGCCTGGTAGGTTGCTGGCTGCTTGCAAACGGGTGATGTGGCCTGAACAATTTGAGCTACTAAGCTACGACCGTAATTTTCCCAATGTTCCGGTGAATGATAGGAACACGCACCCAACCACCACATACACGTAAAGTGGCTCAACTGAACCTGCCTGTAGGTGCGGCTGCTTGCAAAACTGTTGATGTGGCCTGAACACTTTGAGCTAACTAAGGTACGACTTCTTTTTCCAAATACTCCCGGGGAATTGATAGGACCACCACCACCACCACCACATACACTTAAAGGTGGCTCATCTGCCTGGTAGGTTGCTGGCTGCTTGCAAACGGGTGATGTGGCCTGAACAATTTGAGCTACTAAGTACGACGTATTTTCCCAAATGATCCGGTGAATTGATAGGACCACCACCACCACCACCACCACCACCACCACATACACTTTTAGGAGGCTCATCTGACTTGAAGGCTGCTGGCTGCTGGTAAAACGGATGATGTGGACTGAAAAAGTCTAGAAAGTAACGATCCTACGCGCAACCTTTTTTTTTCCTTTTTTCCCTCTTTTTCTCAATGATCCCGGGATCCGATTAATTCTCTAATCTCTAAACCTCTCTATAAAAAACATCTCCTAAGCCCTAAAAACCTCAAATGATCATTCCGGTGAAATACTCTTCATGCTAGATCCTCTGTTCTCCAACCCCCACCAACCACCACAACCAACCCACACACACACTCCACTCTCTTTAACCCCCCCACACACACACACATACATACACCATATAAGCACACGTTTTAGGAGGCGCATCTGCCTGGAAGCCTGCTGGCTGCTTGCAAAACTATTGGTGTGAGTGCCCTGTACACCTCTACTCTCCCACCACAACCACCACCACCATCTCCTTCCCTTAACACCCCTACCTCCTTAACACCCTACCACCCCTAAACCCCCCCCCCCCCCCACCCCCCCCCCCTCCCCTTCCCTCACCCCCCTACCCCCAACCCCCCCATCCCCCCTCTCCTTTCCTCACCCCCCCTAACCACCCCCCAGCCTCTCCCACCACCCCCCCCTACCCCTACCCCCTTTGTAGATCCCCTCTGCCTGCGAAAGCTGCTGTCTGCTGCAAAACTGGTGAATGTGGGGGGGCTTGAAAATTTGAGAAACGAAGTACGACCTACAACCTATTTCCCCAAATTATCTGCTGAATGGCAAGCCCAACCCCCATCCCCACCACCCGCACTCACCCCCCTACCCCCTACCCCTAACCCTTGTAGGAGGCCCATCTGCTGAATGGCAAGCCCAACCCCCATCAGCTGAATGGACAATCCCACCCCCCCATCCCACCACCCCGCCTCCCCTCCCCCCTCCTACCACACCCTACCTAACCCTGTAGGAGGCCCATCTTGCCTGTAGGCTGCTGGTGCTTGTACCCACTGGTTGATAGTGGGCGCCCTGGATCCTCACCCCTCCCCCCTCCCCCTTCTCCCCTACCCCCCAATACTTCCCCCCCACCCCCACCCCCGCCCCCCCCCCCCCAACTCCCCACTCCTTCCCTCAACCCCACTCCTTCCCCCCCCCCACTCCTTTCCTCACCTCCCTCCCCCCTCCCCCCTTGTAGGAGGCCCATCTGCCTGGAAGGCTGCTGTCTGCTTGTAAAACTGGTGATGTGGGCGCCCTGGATACCTCCCTTCCCCCCCTCCCCCCCATATCCTTCCCCCACCACCCCCGCCCCCACCCCGCCCCACCCCCCCACCCCCACTCCTTCACCCCCACCCCCCTCCCCCCTTGTAGGAGCCCATCTCTGCCTGCAGGCGCTGACTGCCTTTGCAAACTGGTGATGTTGGCGCCCTGGATATGCCTTGCCAAGAACGGGTGTCCTCTGCCAATGTAATATATATTGGTGCCGGACGCGCCGCTTTCCCTCGCCTCATACAACGGCAGCCTGCAGATGGTGAAGGCCATCTTGGCAAAAGGTCCTGACCTGGAGGCTAAGGATGTAATGGTGATGGAGGCAAAGAAGGAAAGGGGGAGCGGGGGGAGGGTGTGTTTTGTGTGGGTTGTGGGGGTGGGGGGGGGGATGTGAGTTGGCGGTGGTGTTGGGGTGTGTCTGGGTTTTTGGGCGGGGGGGAGCGGCCAGGGGGGAAGGGTGTTGTGTGTGTTGGGGCGGCGTGGTGGGATGTGATGAGGCAGGCAGGCAGTGTGGGAGGGTGTGTGTGTGGGGTGTTTTTTTGGGTCCTTCCTTTGTGCTTGTCTTTTTTTCTAGCCTTTGTTGGGGTTTTTTTTGTGGTTTGTTTTCCGCGCCTTTGCTTCCTGTTGTGTGCGTAATTTTGGTTGGGACGTAATGGTAGTTTCGTTGTGGTATTGGATGGGGGGGGGGGGTGGGGGGGGGGGGGTTGGGTCATGTGTGGGGGTGGGTGTGGGGTGTTGGGTGGGGGTTGTCTTTTGTGTGGGGTGCGAGCACGGGGGCAGGTGTTTTTTGTTGGTTGTGGTGGTTGGCGTCATGACAGGGCCCCTGGCGTGAGGGCGCGGCCGCGCGTTCCCCGGGGGGGACCTGGAGGCTATACGAAATGGTGAGTGGAGGCAGAAGGAAAGGTTGTGGGGCGGGTGGGAGGGAGGATGAGCGGGGAGCAAGGGGGGGACCTGTAGGCTATGATTAAATGGTGAGTTGAGGCAGGGAAGGCACGAGAGATGTGGGAGGGCGGGGAGCGTGGGAAGCAGTGGGACCTGGAGCTATGGATGAAATGGGTGGAGTGGAGCCGAAAAGTGGGTGGGGATAGAGCGGGAAGCAGGGGGTACCTGGAGTCTATTGATGGAAATGGTGAGTGGAGGTCGGAGGAAAGGGGGGGGGGGGGGGGGGTGGGGGGGGGGGGGGGGGTGAGGGGGGGGGGGGGGGGGGGGGGGGGGGGGGGGGTGGTGGGGGGGGGTTGTGATGGATGAGGAGTCGGGAGCGAGGGTGGTCCTTGAGGCTCCTGATGAAATGGTTATGGATGCCAGGAGGAAAGAGGATGGGGGGAAGGGATGGTGACGGGGGAGGGGGGGGGGGGGGGGGGGTGCATGGTTCCTATGGCATGAAATGTTAAGTGAGGCAGGAATTAAGGGGGACAAGAGGGGGGGGGCTTCTACATTCACCACCCACACCAGCCAACAACCAACAACAACAACGACTTAACTTCACCACCACCACCACCACCACCACCACCACCACCATGGTACTATGGAGAGCGGGGAGTGAGCGAACATCCACCACCACCACCACAACAACAGCAACCAAAAACAACTAACACAAAAACAACAACTTAACTTAACCACCTTATCCACCCTTAACCACCACCCAACCATGGTGAGACGGCCATTGAAATTGCAAACACCCAACACCGACCAACAACACCAACCAACAACAACAACTTAACGTAATTGAAAATTGAAAATTAGAACATCCAAGTAAGTCACACTGCCGGGGACAGTTGACCCTACTAAGGACGTGGTGTTATCGACACCGGTTCGTAAGCTCACCTTGCTCAAGGTTGGCAACGAGGCTAGAACCAGTCACGTTTCATACGGTTGACAGCCACCGTGAGAACCGAAACGCTCCCAACGGGGTTCGAACCCGGCATCTCCTTCGATCGAGGTCGGATACTCTACCATTGAGCCACTCCGAGTCTGGATCGGGGAACTTAACGTAATCACCTTGTTCACCCGTATCCACCCTTTACCACTAACACGGTAGGATGGTGAGATCGCCCTCTACATGGCCAACACCCAACAACAACAACACACAACACACAACAATCAACAAAACCAAAACAATAACAAGAACAAAAACAACAACATCCACAACACAACAACAAACAACAACAACCCAACCACAACAACCAACAACAACAACACATCCAAACAACAACAACAACAAATCAACAAAACACCTCCAGACCAACACCAACACAACACAACACAACAACACAACAACCACACAACACAACAACAACAACAACAACAACAACAACACTCCACCACCAACACCCCAACAACAACAACAACAACAACAACAACAACACACACACAACGAACTCGACCACCTATCCATTCCTTTGTCGGATGGTGAGTATAGCCCTCGACATTGTAAACGCCCACATCCACAACACAACAACAACAGCAACAACAACAACATCCAGAACAGCAGCAGCAACAACAATAACAATAACAACAACAACAACAACAACATCCAGAACAGCAGCAGCAACCAACAACAACAACAGCAACAACAACAACAACAACAACAACAACAACAACAACAACATCCACAACAACATCCACAACACAACACAACAACAACAACAACAACAACAACAACAACAACAGCAACAACAACAACAACAACAACAACAACAACAGCAGCAACAACTTAACTCGACCACCTTATCCATCCTTGGTAGGATGGTGAGATAGCCCTCTACATTGTAAACACCCAACATCCACAACAACAACAACAGCAACAACAACAACATCCAGAACAGCAGCAGCAACTACAACGACAACAACGACAACAACAACAACAACAACAAGAACAACAACAACAACAACAACAACAACAACAACAACAACAGCAACCAACAACAACAACAACAACAACAACAACAACAACAACAACAACAACAACAACAACAACAACAACAACAGCAACAACTTAACTCGACCACCTTATCCATCCTTGGTAGGATGGTGAGACGGCCCTCTACGTTGCAAATGCCCAACATCCGCAAAACAACAACAACAACAACCAACAACAACAACCAACAATATCTTAACTTAACCACCTTATCCACCCTTAACCACCCCCACCACCATGGTAGAATGGTGAGACGGCCCTCTACGTTGTTAACACCCAATATCCACAACAACGACTAACAACAACAACCAACAACCAGAAACCACCACCACAACCCATCAACAACAACAACTTAACTGGTAGGATGGTGAGATAGCCCTCAATTTTACTTCTCAGCTCGGCCATCTAAACTGCTTGATTGACCCACCCCAAACCATCTCCACCACCACCACCACCACCACTCCCTGAGTCCCTGCCAACACTCACTCAACACCTAACACCAACACCAGGATGGGGAGAGGGCCCTCTACTTCGCTGCTCGGCTCGGCCATCTGGACTGCGTTAATGACCGACCCCAAACTATCACCCCCTCCACCACCACCACTCCCTGCCAACACTCACTCAACACCTAACACCAACACCAGGATGGTGAGACGGCCCTCTACTTTGCTGCTCGGCTCGGCCATCATGACTGCGTTAATGACCCACCCACCACCACCACCTACACCCACCACCTACACCCACCATCACCACCACAATAGGATGGTGAGACGGCCCTCTACTTTGCTGCTCGGCTCAGCCATCTGGACTGCGTTAATGACCCACCCACCACCACCACCACCACCACCACCACCACCACCACCTACACCCTCCACCTACACCCACCATCACCACCACAGTAGGATGGTGAGACGGCCCTCTACTTTGCTGCTCGGCTCGGCCATCTGGACTGCGTTAATGACCCACCCACCACCACCACAACCACCACTCCCTGCTAACACCCACCTACGCCCACCACCACCACCACCACAGTAGGATGGTGAGACGGCCCTGTACGTTGCTTCTTGACTCGGCCATCTAGGCTGCGTGAATGACCCACCCAAAACCACCCAAAACAACACCCAAAACCACTTATCAACACCCAAAGCAACACCCAACACCACCACAGTATGATTGTGAGATGGCCCTCTACGTCACTGCTCGGCTCGGCAATCTGGACTGCGTGAAAGACCCACCCAAAACCACCCAAACCAAGACCCCAAACCACCCAAAACCACTGATCAACACCCAAACCGACACCCATCACTCAACACCAACACTAAACACCAGGATGGTGAGACGGCCCTGTACGTTGCTGCTCGCCTCGGCCATCTGGACTGCGTGAAAGCACTCCTGGAGAAGGGTGCCGACACGGAAGCCAAGGATAACAACGGATGGACCCCACTCGCCCGGGCTACTCGAGATGCTAACGTCGCCATAGTAGCGGTGCTGCTGAAGAAAGGGGCGAACGTTGAAACTAAAAACAAAAACGGAGAGACACCGCTGCTGGTGGCCTCCAGCTGGGGGGGGCTGGAGTGTGTCAAGGCGTTGCTTGAAGCTGGCGCAAACGTGAATGCGAAGAACAAGGTGCGCCCACTTTGTTTTTGTGTGCGATGCGTCGCAAATAGCATGGCATGAAATGTGTCCAGGCGTTGCTTGGATCTGGGGCCAACGTGACTGCGAAGGACAAGGTGAGCCCACTTTGTTTTTGTGTGTGACGCATTGCAAATTGCATGGCATGGAATGTGTCAAGGCGTTGCTTGAAGGTGGGGCCAACGTGAATGCGAAAAAAAAGGTGAGCCAATAGTGCGTTTGTGGCCGAGTCGTCGCAAATTGCATAGCATGGAATGTGACAAGGCGCTTCTTCAAGCTAGGGCCAACGTGAGTGCGAAAAACAAGGTGAGCCCACAGTGTTTTTTGTGTGCGACACATCGCAAATTGCATGGCCTGGAATGTGTGAAGGCGTTGCCTGAAGCTGGGGCCAACGTGAATGCCAAGAACAAGGTGCACCAACGGTGCGGGTGTGTTTGTGACCGATTTTTCCCAAATTGCATGGCCTGGAATGTGTCACGGCTTTGCTTGAAGCTGGGGCCAACATCAGTGCGAAGTACAAGGTGCGCTCACAGTGTGTTTGTGAGCGATTCGTCGCAAATTGCATGGCATGGAATGTGACAAGGCGCTTCTTCAAGCTAGGGCCAACGTGAGTGCGAAAAACAAGGTGAGCCCACAGTGTTTTTTGTGTGCGACACATCGCAGATTGCATGGCATGGAATGTGAGAAGGCGTTGCTTCAAGCTGGGGCCAACGTGAATGCCAAGAACAAGGTGATCCGGCATTGTGTTTATGTAACGCAATGCAAATTGCATAGCATGGAATGTGTGAAGGCGTTGCTTCAAGTTGGGGCCACCAAGAGTGCGAAGAACAAGGTGCGACACATCGCAAATTGCATGGCATGGAATGTGTCATGGCGTTGCTTCAACCTGAGGCCATATTTGGGAGGTCTGTGGCCTCCTTTTATTCTGCTTGAAAGGGTGCTCTGCCTTGCCATGCCGTGCCTTGGCCTGCCAATACGTTAAATAGGCTGGACCATATAAGGGAGGTCTGTGGCCTCCTTTTATTGGGTTTTACAGGGTGCCCTGCCTTACCATTCCCCCGGCCTTGCCCTGCCATGCGATACCCTGACCTGCCAATATGTAAAACAGGCTGGACCGTACTTGGGAAGTCTTGTGGCCTTCTTTTATTCGGCTTGAAAGGGTGCCCTGCCTTGCCATACCATACCATACCACACCCTGCCCTGCCAATATGTAAATTAGGCAGGACCATATTTGGGAGGTCTATAGCACCCTTTTATTCGGCTTAAAAGGGTGCCTTGCCATGCTATGCAATACCCTGACCTGCCAATATGTCCTGCCATGTCCTGCCATGCCATACCCTGACCTGCCAAAATGTCAAACAGGCTGGAACATATTTGGGAGGTCTGCGTTACCCTTATATTTGGCTTAGAAGGGTGACCTGCCTTGCCATACCCCCTGCCTTGCCATGCTATGCCACACCCTGACCTTCCAATTCGTCCAATGGGCTGGACCATATTGGGGAGGTCTGTGACACCCTTTTATTTGGCTTTAAAGGCTGCCCTAACCTGCCTTGCCATACCATGCCATGCCATGCCATACCATGCCAAAGGGTGACCTGCCTTGCCATACCATGCCAAAGGGTGACCTGCCTTGCCATACCATGCCAAAGGGTGACCTGCCTTGCCATACCTGCCTTGCCATACCATGCCAAAGGGTGACCTGCCTTGCCATACCTGCCTTGCCATGCCATGCCATATATACCCTATATATACCCTGACCTGCCAATATGTAAAATAGGCTGGACCATGTTTGGGAGGTCTACAGCAGGAGGTGCCCAGGGCCTCCCAAATTTTAGTAATGTCGATTGTTTTTTTCTGAGAATAAGGCTATAATGGCATGATTCATGGCTATGTTTTGGGCTAATTTTCAGGTCATTTTGAGCACCTTATTGGGGGGAGGGGGGGTCTACGGTAACCTTTTATTTGGCTTATAAGGTTGGGATGACGATTTGATTATAATTGTATAATTCAGTTTCCACTGTCATAGCACGAACTCAGGGCCCCCGTCTGTTAAAAGTTGGCTTGGCGTTTAGTTCATCAGTGCTTTTTCTTTTAAAGCCCCCTCCTATACGGTTGGGCAAGTCCCTTAAGCCTATTTGGCCTACCCCTGGACTGTAACCTACACACATACATAGTGCATAGTGTGCAAATCAGTGCATGGTGTGCAAATTCCACTGTAGCACGAACTCAGGGGGGGCCCATCTGTTAAAAGTTGGCTTGGGTTTCGTCGATGCTTTTTCTTTTAAGCCCTTCCTGTCACAGTTGGGGAAGTCTCTTCAGCCTATTGGGCCTACTTTAGCCTATTTGACCTGGATTTGTTGACGATTTGTACCGTGATGGCGGATTGCACCGTGTCCCAACACACACACTATGCTGTCCCCCACCCCCCACCCACCCACCCCACACACACCAACACCACCACCTCCACCAACAACAACCTAAGCGTCGCAGGTTGATTCGGACAAGCAACACCAAACACCAAACGCACCATGCTGTCCCCAATCACCCCACCAACAACAACAACAATACCACCAGCACCACCACCACCACCAACAACAACAACAACAATACCACCACCAACAACAACAATAATAACACCACCACCACCACCATCAACAACAACAACAATACCACCACCACCACCAACAACAACAGCAACAACAACAACAACAACAACAACAACGACAACAACAACACGAATACCACTACGAACAACAACAACAACAACAACAACAACAACAACAACAATACCACCACCACCACCAACAACAACAACAACAATACCACCACCACTACCAACAACAACAACAACAACAACAATACCACTACCAACAACAACAACAACAACAACAACAACAATACCACCACCACCAACAACAACAACAACAACACCATATGCATCGCAGGTTGGCAAGACTGCCTGGGACATGGCTCAAAACAAACAGGCCACACATGTATAATCAGGGAAAACCTATGCATCGCAGGTTAATGAGTACAAGCAACACAAAACACCAAAACACACACACCATGCTGCCCCCCCACACCCCACCCCGACACCCCCAACACACACACACACACCACTACCACCACCACCACCACCACCACCAACTTATGCATCCCAGGTTGGACACACCACCAACACCGGCACCAACACCATATGCATCCCAGGTTGGCAAGACCGCCATGGACATGGCTCGGAACAAAAAGGTCAAGGAGCTGATCAAGGCGCATATGAGATGAAACCCACGTTGGCAAACTCCCATCCTAACGCTATGCTGCTGATGAGGCTGCTGCTGCTGCTGATGATGATAATGATGAGGAGGAGGAAGAGAAGGATGACGGGGATATTGTCCCGGTGCCCTACTGGACTCCACTCTTCACTCAAGTTGAAAAGGTGCATATGGGAAGAAACCCACGTTGGCAAACTCCCATCCTAATGATATGCTGATGATGAGGATGATGATGATGAAAAGGAGGAGGAGGAGGAGGAGGATTGGGAAGAGGAGGAGGAAGACAGAGACATCGTCCCGGTGCCCTACTGGACTCCACTCTTCACTCAAGTTGAACAAGGCGCATATGGGATGAAACCTACGTTGGCAAACTCCCATCGGCATGCTATGCTGGTGATGAGGATGAGGATTGAGATGAGGAGGGAGGAGGATGACGGGAACATTGTCCCAGTGTCCTACTGGACTCCACTCTTCACCCAAGTTGAACAAGGCGCATATGGGATGAAATCTACGTTGGCAAACTCCCATCATAATTATATGCTGATGATGAGTATGAGGAGGAGGAGGATTGGGATAAGGAGGGAGGAGGATGATGGAGGCATTGTCCTGGTTCCCTACCTGAGTACCAGACCTTACCGGAATGCCGGACACCCAACGGACTGACAGATAGCCTACAGACATCCTCCATGACAGAGGCATTGTCCTGGTGCCCTACCGGAGTACTGGACACCCTACTCGAGTGCCCTACAGCCCGGCAGCCAGACAGGTAGCCTACAGCCGTCCTCCGTGACAGAGGCATTGTCCTGGTGCCCTACCGGAGTACTGGACACCCTACTCGAGTGCCCTACAGCCCGGCAGCCAGACAGGTAGCCTACAGCCGTCCTACATGATAGAGGCATTGTCCTGGTGCCCTACCAGAGCACTGGACACCCTACTCGAGTGCCCTACAGCCCGGCAGCCAGACAGGTAGCCTACAGCCGTCCTCCGTGACAGAGGCATTGTCCTGGTGCCCTACCAGAGCACTGGACACCCTACTCGAGTGCCCTACAGCCCGGCAGCCAGACAGGTAGCCTACAGCCGTCCTCCGTGACAGAGGCATTGTCCTGGTGCCCTACCGGAGTACTGGACACCCTACTCGAGTGCCCTACAGCCCGGCAGCCAGACAGGTAGCCTACAGCCGTCCTCCGTGACATAGGCATTGTCCTGGTGCCCTACCGGAGTACTGGACACCCTACCGGACTTTTTGAAGAATAAAATAATTGGTACGAACAACCTGGGTGGGACTTTTTGAAAAATGAAAAAGAGAAAAGAGAGAAGAATTGGTACAAGGTTCTTTACGACGGCAATTAGGCGCCAAGCTGTTTGCATAATAGAAACTCCCCCCCAAGCGATAGCCACAGAAAACAGGGAGTGCGACAGAGTTGTAACTCAGACCGATTATAGACATGCCTCTACCCCCCCCCCCCCCCCCCCCCCCCCCCCCCCTGTGTGATAGCCACGGAAACCAGGGAGTGCGACAGGGTTCGAACTCAGACCGATTATAGACATGTCCAGGTCTCTACACCGTCAGCTCAACGTCTTGTCAAAGGCATATCAGAGATGGGACAGCAATATGAGCAAGAAATGAGACCCGAAGCGGCTGTTTCTTTTTTGGGGTCCTCGTAGTAGTTTCTGGGCAGCTCCCACAGGCATATCAGAGATGGGACAGCAATATGAGCAGAAATGAGACCTGCAGCGGCTGTTTCTTTTTTGGGGTCCTCGTAGTAGTTTCTGGGCAGCTCCCACAGGCATATCAGAGATGGGACAGCAGTATGAGCAGAAATGAGACCTGCAGCGGCTGTTTCTTTTTTGGGGTCCTCGCAGTAGTTTCTGGGCAGCTCCCACAGGCATATCAGAGATGGGACAGCAATATGAGCAGAAATGAGACCTGCAGCGGCTGTTTCTTTTTTGGGGTCCTCGTAGTAGTTTCTGGGCAGCTCCCACAGGCATATCAGAGATGGTCCAGGTCTCTACACAGACAGCTTCATGACTTGTCAAGGTCTGGATGGCACTAAGCACATGCCCCACTACAGCTCCAGTGCTGTTCTCCACTGTTCTTTTTGTGTCCCTACGGGTGCGCTTTCGAGCATCCCCCTTTTCTCTCTCCCCTTGCTGCCGAGTTTGCATCGTGCCATCTCAAGGGGGCTCCTTAGAGCCTCCCTGCCATCTTCGTGGAGGTACGTCAGCCTGAGGTTCGATGGAGACCTATTTATTCAGCTCACATGCCCCACTACAGCTCCAGTGCTGTTCTCCACTGTTCTTTTTGTGTTCCTACGGGTGCGCTTAAGCGTTTGCAGTCGCTGTCAACTGCCATGGTAGCCCTGTCCAGGTCTCTACGCCGACAGCTTCAAGACTTGTCAAGGTTATGAGCGAGGATTCGTTACACAAACTCAGCAAGTCGTAGCTGAGACAGGACAGTAGCACAGCCTGCCGACCATCCAATTTATAATCACGGAAACCAGTCAAGGTCTAGATGGTACTAAGCACATGCCCCACTGCAGCTCCAGGGCTGTTCTCCACTGTTCTTCTTGTGTTCCTACGGGTGCGCTTTAGTGTCCGCAGTCGCTGTCAACTGCCATGGTAGCACTGTCCAGGTGAAGTAGCAGCCCGTAGTCTACCGCCGTAAGACAGGGCTTCCTTAATACCGCGCCCCACCATTACTTTATTTTTGTGCGTCGTGTCGCCATTCCGTCGCTGCATGGCGTTGCACGGGTCCGGTTGTATAAGTCAAAAATGCCCCCCCACCCCCACCCCCCCCCAACCCCCCTGGGCTCCGCGCTCTGTGAGGTTCAGGGGGCAGCGCGTCATAATGAGAATGCCTGGTGAGGCGTGGTATTAAGGGAGCCAGGGCTGTGCTCATGTGTGACAAGTTTGGACCACCCATTTGATGAGCGTGAATGTGCTGACAATTGCTAAATGTGATTAAAAAGGCCATTTATTTGCTGAAAAGTGCCAAATGTGCTGAAAAGGCCATTAATGAAATTATGTGATAGCCTGGTTTGAATACCGGCAATGTGATACGGCATTTATTTGCTCATTCATTAATAGTTGCGAGCGCCAGAGAGGCTCATATTGTAAATTTTGGTTGCGCTTTTGACGCAACTGCCTCCTTTTCGGTTGTGCTTTTGACTCAACTGAAAACGGAATTCTGCGCGCTGCGCCCAGAGGGGCTTTACAAAAGTGTATAAATCGCGCAGTCCGGCTCCCAAACCTTGCGCGCTAGAGAGAGGCAATAGCGCGTGTCATGTAGTACCCTGGTTAGCGCCAGAGAGGCTCAGATACTTACAGCATGTGCATTTATTTGCTCATTCATTATAAGGTGCGGGCGCCAGAAAGGCTACTATGTTGGGTTTAATTGGTTTTGCAGACCGTATGCAGGTGAAGATATGTGTGATGGTTTTGTAGACCGTATGCAGGTGAAGATATGTGTGATGGTTTTGTTAGCTTCCTTGCGTCCTTGTGTGGTGTGTGTGTGGGGGGGGGGGGGGGGGGGGGGGGGGGGGGGGGGGGGGGGGTAAGCATCCTACTGACTTTTGTATATGTGTGATGATTTTGTTTGCTTGCTTGTGTGTGTGTGTGTGTGTGGGGGGGGGGGGGGGGGGGGGTATGCATCCTACTGACTTTTGTATGTGCGTTATGGTTTTGTTTGATTCCTTGCTTGCTTGCTTGCTTGCTTGCTTGCTTGTGTGGTGGTGTGTGTGTGTGGTGGTGGGGTTGGGTGAGCGCCAGAGAGGCTCACATACTTACAGGGTGTGCCATCCCCGTTTCGACGAATGGCTCAATTGCATAGCTCCTCGAACAAAGAAAGTGCCGGGTTCGAACCCCCACGGGTGCGCTTTAGTGTTTGCAGTCGCTGTCAACAACCCTGGTAGCTTTGTCTTGGTAAAGTAGCAGCACGTTCCCTACTGCCGTGAGACGGGGCTCCCTTAATACCACGCCCCACCACACGGTATCATTACTTTCTTCTCTTGCGACGCGTCGTCATTCGGTCGCTGTCAACAACCCTGGTAGCTTTGTCTTGGTAAAGTAGCAGCACGTTCCCTACTGCCGTGAGACGGGGCTCCCTTAATACCACGCCCCACCAGACGGTATCATTACTTTCTTTTCGTGCGGCGCGTCGTCATTCGGTCGCTGCATGGCGTTGTACGGGTCAGGCTAAACTAGTCAAAAATGCTTCTCCGGAACCCCCTGGGCTCCACACTTGGCGAGCTTCGGGGGGCACGTGCCCACTGCTTCTTTTTGGGGCTACGCATGGCAGCTTCTAGGCAAGTAGGCAGCTCCAAAATCCAGCCACTAGGTCAAGTCCATAGCTTTCAGCTGCATTATAATATTGGCCAAGGTAGCTTTTAGAAAGACGAGCTAGCTCCAGGTTTCACCCAAGAACAAGGAAAGGGAGTTGCCTAGAAGCCCCCAAAAGAAATGTATGTAAGTATATATGTATGTATGTATGCATGTATGTACGTATGCATGTGTGTATGTATGCATGCATGCAAGTATGTATGTATGTATGTATGTATGTATGTATGTATTTTTACAGTCTGGGGTTAGCCAAATGGGCTTTAAGGACTTGCCTAACCTTGGAAACAGGAAAGTCAGTTGAAAAAACAATAATTGGTGAACTGAGCTCCCAGCAATCATAGACGACGGGGGCCTGGCTTCATGCTATGCAGATGATTTAAATTTATGTTTCTTGTCGCATTTATTAATCAGTCTGACAAGAACCACCAATAGTGTTGTGTTGGACAGTTGCTACCATTTGTCTTGTCTTTTTCTGTATTTCCCCTTGGTCACAAAGGGCTAGGTTATATCAGATGAGCCATTTCCTGGTTTCAATGTAGCCAACTCTTGCTGATTGCAAAAGTGCCCCGCCATCTTGGCACCCAGCACGGGCAGCATGCTGTGGGGCATCATGCGCACTACCTCAATGTGGCCAACTCTCGCTGCTTGCATAAGTGCTCCTCTCTCTCTCTCTCTCTCTCTCTCTCTCTCTCTCTCTCTCTCTCTCTCTCTCTCTCTCCCCCCTTGTAGTTGACCCATGTCGTTACCCCCCTAACCCGAAATCAGATTAGAAAGTGACCACTGATGCAGTGATGCCACTATCATGGTCTTCCTAGTATTGCACTTAAAGCCCGCCGTTTCTGAGGAATGTTTTGAATATCATACACATCGTCCTGCCGAACTTCTTTACCAAGCTAAGTTGCAACTTTGTAACCTGTAGAACAAGTGTAGAACTGAAGTCGCTAACTGTGTATGTGGTTACTTCCCCCCCCCCCCCACCCACCCACCCCCACCCCCACCCCCAAAGCTTTCCTCTCTACTTCGCTACCTCCATGTTCATGCTGTCAACGTTGCCCACTCCATACTATAGCTGTTGCCCGTCATCGTTTAGAACGCCCCCTCAACCGCCTGTGCCTCTCTCGTATAGCCCGATATTACATGTACTGTCCTGCTGGTGCGGTCCTGTAAGTCTGGAACTGCTGTTCAGAGGGGAGGGGTGACACGAGGTGGGGGGCCTACGAATTAGACCTGGACTCGGCATGATAGGGTTTCAAAGGGTCTGGAAGGTGAACCTCTGCTTAGAACCTTCGAATTTCAGTTTTGTCAGACCGACCATTTTTTCCAGGAGCAAGCATCTCTTCTGGGAAACTTTGCGCAAGTTGCCCCTCGGGATCCTAGCCCCCATGGAGTCACCTCCGGCTTCTTCGGTGGCCGCAGGTGAGAAAAATATCCGAGTAACAAGCCGGACGATTTTTTCTTTGTCCCGGGCATCTGCTTTTTAACTTGCCGATGGGAGAAGCGGCCCCTCAGAAATAGGTTGAAATGGCAACGAGAGCAATCTGTCAGAAAATTGTGCCAATCGGCTCCCGTAGCTGGTGCTGAAGATGCGCTGATGAGCCCGCGCGATTGCGCTGCATGCCACTCGAGCTCTCTCAACCACCTGCTCATTCTGGCGCTGTTCTGTCCAGCGCAGAAATTTTAGTTTCCGGAAAACTGTCTGGACGCTTCCGATATGGCTCGGCTTGGCTCCCTCTGCCCCCCTCTGCTGCCCCCTATCTGCCCTATTTGCCCTGCTCTGTGCCTCTGTCACCTAGAATCTTCCATATAAATTATCAACTTAATCAGCCTCTTCACCATGTTGCAGGTGGCTCCACAATAGTCTGCCATCCTGCTTAAGGCTGTGTATGCCTGCCCCCCCCCCCCCCCCCCCCTCCCCCCCCCCCCCCCCACACACACACACACCACGACCACCACCACCACTACGTACCACCACTCATATCCCCCTGTCTTCCACACACACACGCAGACTCACACTCCCCCCCCCCCCCCCCACACACACACACACACACACAAACACACACACACACACATCCAAGGAATCTGATGAGGTCAATGCCTCCAAGCTCGAGCGGGTGACTTTGAAATACGACGGAGGCAGAAGGCAATACCTACACACACATACTCCACCACCACCACTACCCCCCTGTCTCCTACACATACACATACACATGCTGTTGGCTACACGTGCACGGCCCACAAGGGAGCTGCACGGAAGTGCTAGGTGATGATGGTTGTTGTGATGAACTGATGATGATCAAGGGATGGTGATGGTGGGGTTTAGGGTACTTCAAGCCCTTTTGAAACTTTGTTTGACTTTACAATACTCCGATATGCTGGCATGTGCCAAGTCGGCTGCTAGCAAGGCCACTCAAAATGTGGTGCTCGCTAACTAGCTTCAGGTTCTGCCAAAAGAAAGGAAGGGGGGAGCTGCCTAGAAGCTGCAACGAGTGGCCCCAAAAATAAATTGTGTTTACATCACGGACATGTGATGAGATGGCACATGTCGATGCGATCATTTGCGATAGAATGTGTCCCGAAATGAGTCTCCTTATTGCTTCCATTGACATCTTTCAAGACCTGGTGGTGGCACTAATTACTAATCCCCTGGTATTGAGCCCTGTTGGGTCTCCATAAAGCGTCTGCACTGTAAAATACTTTGAAAGCTAGAAATAGAGTGAGAGTGGACTGTGTCTGCCAGTCGAAGGGCACACAATCTGTTAAGTCCAAGTGTAGCCATAGAAGTCAAGAAGGAGGTTGGGATAGTACCCGTTGTTCCAATTGTGATAACTACGTAGTGAACAAGATACAAGACAGTTTGACAGCTTTTCAATTTAAATCCCGGACAAACTAAGTCAGCACCAGGAAACAAAATAAACAAACCCACCAACGAAGCAAGGGATCAATAATAATGGGGAGAGAACAATGCCTCATTTGGTCTAAAACAATGGTGTAACCATTACCCCCTTTCTCTTTCCCCCCCTCCTTGCCTTGATTGAGTCCTCGCTTGCCACCCTGATTTGAGATCCCCTCCAACTGTGAGACAGCTAGCTGCCTGAATCATCGAGTGAGTGGGGGGGGGGGGGGGGGGGGGGGGGGGGTACAAGAAGCAAGCCAGAGCTGAGCCTCAGCCCTGCCTTGGTGAGGCTGCCTCGTCTACCTGGGAAACCCACCCACCCCTGCGCGAAGACTCGCCTGTGAAGAAATGGCGCTATCTAACCAACACAAATCAAATAATGGCGCATGAGGCTCCTGCCTACAGCCTACGCAGTATTTGCGCTATGGCAAGTAACGGCGCGAAGCACCATGAGCCGATACGCGTTGGCTAGCCACTTTCATACCGAAACCTAGGAGGATCAGAAGGCCGGGAAATGAGTTTCTGGGGGGGAGCAAGTCGAAAGCGACGAAGTTTTGTTTGCAAGCTCGGAAAATTGAAGCTCGCGAGAAGCTGTTCCGACAGGTACCTCACCCTTTGAAACCCTATCATGCCGAGTCCGGGTCTAATTCGTAGGCCCCCCACCTCGTGTCACCCTGTAACACACAGGAAAAGGAGTTATGGAGCGCGCTTTAGGGTAGGGCCAATCTGCACACGTCACCGACTGCTGTTTAGTCGGGTAGTGTCGGCTGACAACTAAGCGACTGATAGTCAATCGAGTAGTGCCGTAATCTAACTAATTCCAAGTCTAGTGGACGACAATTACCGTCCTTGGTCAAGGGACGCGCAACCGCGGATCGTCGGACAGAAATTCTTCGGACAGCTATTCAATATCTTAACTAGCCCAATGCCAGCCACAGGTACTGCCTCTGAGCACGTACTTTCGGGGGGGTCTTCAGGGTCTCGAGGCCGGGACAAGGATATGTCGCTGGGGCCGGGCTGGGGTCTTCAGGGTCTTGAGGCCGGGACAAGGATATGTCGCGGAGGCCGGGCTGGGGTCTTCAGGGTCTTGGCAAATCAGGGTCTCGGGTCGCGACAAGGATATGTCCGACAGGGCGATGCGGGGAATCAAAGACAACTCACGTAGAGGAGACTGGGACAAGGGACGGGACTCCAGGGGTGACTCTTGACTCGGGGTGACAAGTGAATTAAGATATAATTTAAGACTCAGGCGTAGGCACTCTATTTATAGACCTTCAGAGAGCGGCGACTCTAGGTCACCATAAACCATGGCTTGGCCCCCTTCAATTGGCGGCGAACTAGATCAGATATCGGGACGATTGGACGGTCCCCTACTATAGCGACGGAACCTTCCACAGGTCCGCGCCCGAACTACTACTCGAAGCTCTCATATCTGACTGTACTGCGCTACGTGCGCGTATATTCGTGTCACACCCGAATCGTGGTGTAACACTCACCCCCACTACCTCAAGCAAATGATGCCCTCATCATTAGAACTGGACCCTGGGACTATCTACTAGGTGAAAAGAAAACAAAAATTACATTAATCTTGGCTTGGATCTTGGACTTGAAATCTTGGACTCGGACGTGGATCTTGGAAACTCGGGCTTATTACTACTTATCTACTATGTACCGGAAAGTGCAGGTACTTGTATCAGGGTCCTATGCTACTACAACCGTTCTATTTAGTCCAAAAAAAGATTCCTCGGGGGGCACGGGTGAGTACAAAAATAACTAAATAGAATGTAGTCCACATCAAGGCGCACGCCTGGGGCGTGAGCTGGTGCCAGGTAGGCGGTGAGGTCGCTGGTGGCTGTTACCATCAGTGTCCTCGTAGTCCTCGCCCTGCTGGTTGTTGAGCAAGGGCAGTAGGGGGGACTCATTG
Source organism: Chlamydomonas sp. ICE-L (assembly GCA_013435795.1). NCBI lineage: Eukaryota > Viridiplantae > Chlorophyta > Chlorophyceae > Chlamydomonadales > Chlamydomonadaceae > Chlamydomonas > Chlamydomonas sp. ICE-L. The sequence continues at coordinate 420,279 of JACBWV010000722.1, forward strand.
TCCATGGGCTCTTTAGTAACCCTGGTGTAGGGCCCTGGTGACACAAAGTGTCCGGGTGTGCAGTGCGGCAAGCATTGTATCAAGACTGGAGCTTGAGCTGCAAGTGTGGTGTCTAAGACAACTCATGGCTCGTATCAATTTTTTTTTCAGGGTCTAGACGTCTCTTGTTCCATTTTTTTTCCTTCGTGTTCTAGGTAAATCATGTGTTCGAGGGCCAGATCCCGGTGGTGCCAGGTTTGCCTCGGGGTCTTGGGTCTTGGGTCTTGGGTCGTGGGTCTTGGGTTCTAGGTTTCATGTTGTTCGATGACCAGATCCCGGTGGTGCCAGGTCTGCCTCGGGGTCTTGGGTCCTGGGTCTTGGGTCTTGGGTCTTGGGTTCTAGGTTTCATGTTGTTCGATGGCCAGATCCCGGTGGTGCCAGGTCTGCCTCGGGGTCTTGGTTTTTCTTGGTGGCTTGTTACACCTTAGGGACTTTGTACACCCTAGGACTGATGGCTTGGACTCGTTACACCTCAGGGACTTTGGACACCCTAGGACTGATGGCTTGGACTCGTTACACCTCAGGGACTTTGTACACCCTAGGAATGATGGCTTGGAATCGTTACACCTCAGGGACTTTGTACACCCTAGGACTGATGGCTTGGACTCGTTACACCTCCGGGACTTTGTACACCCTAGGACTGATGGCTTGAGACTGGTTACACCTCAGGGTTTTGGTACACCCTAGGACTGATGGCTTGGACTGGTTACAACTGGATATTTCGGGAGATGGGTCAAGGGACAGAAGTGTGTAGTACGTTTTTTCTACCTTTGCGGATAGACAAAACGGACAAGACACCCGCTTTTCCCAACTCTGCCCTTGAGGATGCAACGTAGTGGATGGTTGTTTTGTTCCTTATGCTGCCCTTGAGGATGGAATATTGGTTGTATTGTACCTTTCTTGGCTCGAGGATAGAACGTAGTGGATGGTTCTTTTGTTCCTTTATCCGGACTTCATGTACATGACCAAGACGGCAGTTTCAGATTTCACTACCAAATGCGTGCCGGAGAGATTACTTCCTGTTGTACCTCCCATAGCCCCATCGGCGGTTTTGGGCCTCCCTATATGGGCACTCTTGGGTCCAATGTCCAAGCTCTCGGCAACGGAAACACCCGTCATTGGCCCGCAAGTATTCCCTGCCCTCTGGGGTCAAAGGAGGAAGGGTCGCACCACCCCCGTTCCTGTCTTCGTGCCTAGTTTTTTTTTTTTTAGTTGAGCTTGGGAAGTACCCTTGTCGACTTGGGCCTAGGTTTTGTCCCCGCCTACTCGCATTTGGGTGTTGCCTCAATTGCTCTTGCATCTCTTGACCCACTTCTTCTCTGACGGCTTGGATGATTTGGAACATCTGATGTTGATCCAAGTGAAAAATTTGCTGATGCGGAGGTTGTTGAGGTTGATGCGCATTATCCTCCATGTTATCCATGGTGACATCCTTTTGCCGGGGTTGGATGTCTAGAATCAATTGCTCCCTCAGGGCTTGCATGATTTGGGTTAGCTGGACTGGGTCTATACGGGCGAAGTTCTGAAGTAGTTGACCGTCTCGGACAAGTGGCGCTTGGTCAGGTGTTTGCCCCAATTGTGGACATTGCTTAGCATTCACGTCTTTCATGCTCACGTCTTTCATGCTGAATCACAGGGGGGGCAGAGACGAGGAGCGGAGGGGAGAGTAACGTTTACCAAGGCTGGTAAACTTGTAGCCCTAGCTCGGCTTGTAGTCCTAGGGCTCTAGCTAATTTTATCATTTTTTCTATTTTAATGATATCTAGCTCCATGCGTCTCTGAAGGCCATGAGACTTGGCCGGGGGCTTGGCTAGGGCGAAAGGGCTGCGCGCTACCGGCATGTGGCCAGAGAGATGTCCAGCACTTCCGTGTATTCTCCCGTGGACTGGCTGGCGAGCGCAGGCGAAGGCTACGCCGCGTAGTAAGCGACTGGTAGTCAGAGGGGTGGCCACGTGATTAGCAGTTGGCCTCGAGTGTATCGCTTGCGTGGGTGCAAAAAAATGTCACGGGTAGTAAGCGACACGTGGTGGGTAGATCACGTGATATGAGCTTGTACTCGAGTGACTGCAAGGGTATCGCTTGCAGGGGTACGACAATGACACAGATACTCTGTAGCGTGGGACCACACCTAAGCTCCGAAACCAAGTGTAACACACAGGAAAAGGAGTTATGGAGCGCGCTTTAGGGTAGGGCCAATCTGCACACGTCACCGACTGCTGTTTAGTCGGGTAGTGTCGGCTGACAACTAAGCGACTGATAGTCAATCGAGTAGTGCCGTAATCTAACTAATTCCAAGTCTAGTGGACGACAATTACCGTCCTTGGTCAAGGGACGCGCAACCGCGGATCGTCGGACAGAAGGTCTTCGGACAGCTATTCAATATCTTAACTATACAAGCCTAATGCCAGCCACAGGTACTGCCTCTGAGCACGTACTTTCGGGGGGGTCTTCAGGGTCTCGAGGCCGGGACAAGGATATGTCGCTGGGGCCGGGCTGGGGTCTTCAGGGTCTTGAGGCCGGGACAAGGATATGTCGCGGAGGCCGGGCTGGGGTCTTCAGGGTCTTGGCAAATCAGGGTCTCGGGTCGCGACAAGGATATGTCCGACAGGGCGATGCGGGGAATCAAAGACAACTCACGTAGAGGAGACTGGGACAAGGGACGGGACTCCAGGGGTGACTCTTGACTCGGGGTTACAAGTGAATTAAGATATAATTTAAGACTCAGGCGTAGGCACTCTATTTATAGACCTTCAGAGGGCGGCGACTCTAGGTCACCATAAACCATGGCTTGGCCCCCTTCAATTGGCGGCGAACTAGATCAGAGATCGGGACGATTGGACGGTCCCCTACTATAGCGACGGAACCTTCCACAGGTCCGCGCCCTAACTACTACTCGAAGCTCTCATATCTGACTGTACTGCGCTACGTGCGCGTATATTCGTGTCACACCCGAATCGTGGTGTAACACACCCCTCCCCTCTGCTGCTGTTGAGGTACCACAACGGCGGCCGCGAGAAAATAAACAAGGGCGTGACCGCCCTTGTGTTGGCAATTGAATGGGGATCCGCTGGAGGTATGAGGAGGCCTCGCTGAGCCCCGCTGTCACTAGGGTTGTTATGTGTGCTGTGTGCAATGTGCGGTGTGTGCAACCTTGTTGCTGCCCTCGTTAACCTTGTTGCTGCCCTCGTGGCTGTTCTTACGGAACGTGTGTCTCGTATCCCGCGCTTTCGTACACAGTTGCGATTTACCTCATAAACTGGGGCTGTGCAGCCTCCGACTGTGACTAGGCAGTCTCCTTCGGGATGACTTGACTGTCGAATCCCAACGTCAAGTGGTTCGGGGCGCAGTTTGACTTGGAAGATGAGGTGACGTGACTGAAGATACAACTCGTCTGAAATTTGCTTCGGGTCGGAGAATAAGTGACTGTATTTGCGAGTTTTTGTTGCGAGTTTATCAAGCTGCCTGCCGTTTGCAAACGTCAGTTGGTGCGGTCTAAATGCACTTTGTAGGGCGAACCCTTAGGTTCCATAGCGCACCCGTTTGGCGCATCCGTTTTGCTCGTCCGGCAGTACGCCTGATGTACCGAAGTCGCTACCCATGGAGGGGCGGTAACTATATTGACCGCCCACAAGGTTTTGGTTTTGTTTTTATAAGCTAACGAATAAGGGCGGTCAGTATATATGTTGAAGCATTGTTGGTTACTAGTAACGACGAAGGACTTTTTGCAGAGTTGTTGCTTTTTAAGCAGTGCTGAACGTGCCTACAATGTTGTGCAAAGCATACCTGGAGGTTGGCTATAGTTGTAAGAAATTGATGCAAAAAAATGAGTCCAATCAGAGGTCCAGTTGATTTTAGGGATTTTTGACAAGGAATTGCATGGTTGGGCTGGCACACATGTGTCGTTCAGGTCTGGGCTGGACGGGACCAGAGACCTCCTGCACTCTGGACGGGGCGGCCTCGATGAGCTGGCTTTTGGTCTTTGGGGGGCGGGGGGGTCGGGTGTGTGTGTAGCAGGCTGCCTAGGAAGCCTCCCATGGGATTCCTCTACCGTGAGTCGGTAGGCATTGGGTTGGCCGCGTGCTGTGTGCGTTTTGTAGCCATGAAACGGGATGTAGCGCAGTTTGGTAGCGCATTTGCTTTGGGAGCATAGGGTCACAAGTTCAGGCGAAGCTGAAAGCCCCAAGCTCGAAATTCCAAGCTGAAAGCCCCAAGCTCGAAGTTCCAAGCTCTAAGCTCGAAGTTCCAAGCTCTAAGCTCGAAGTTCCAAGCCTCAAGCTCCAAGCTGAAAGTTCTAATATCTAATCTCTACTAGGGTCGTAGCTTTGGCGATGCTCCAAGCTCTAAGCTCCAAGCTCGAAGTTCTATGCTCCAAGATCGAAGCTCCATGCTCCTAGCTCCATGCTCCAAGCTGAAAGCTCTAATCTCTAAGCTTGACGCTCGAAACGCGAAGGTAGAAGCTCAGAGCACTTAGCTCGAAGGTCATAGCTAGCTGCGCTGGTCGGAGCTCAGAGATGCGTTGGTCGAAGCTCCGCAGGTTTACCAGGGTGGTAATACCCACTTGGGTAGATAGTCGGTTATTATTTGTGTAGCTTCGCAGGTCTGCAGAACGAACGATTGGAACTTCGATAGCTATTAATAGCAAGTAATTTTGCGGATAAGGAGGTCGGAATTGCACCAGTGGTCAATTGCGCAGTTCGAAGGTTGGCATATGCGCAATTCCCACGTTCGCAAGTAGCATGTCCGCAGTTTGTAGGAATGCAGGGACGGCAGGTGATTTGGGTCGGAAATTGCTGGAAAGGCATGGACAGTTGGCTTGCGGCGGATGCTTCTTTCGACGCGAACCCTTTAGGTTCTTCATGGCTCTTCCTCCGGTTACTCGTTTTTGTTACACTCATGTGACGCTAGTTGGTCGGCACCCTTTTGACAATTTTTGACTTTGTGTGACTCGGTGTAACTCTTGAGTCTGTCCTACATTGAGGGCGGTAACTATATTGACCGCCCCCTGAGCTGTTGGTTTTCGGAATTATAAGCTTATGTACGGGCGGTCAGTTATGTACTTATGTTGTAGCCTTGTTGCTTTCAAAGTAACAACAAAGTAACAAACAAACAAATAAGGGACATTTTGCAGTGTTGCTGTTTAAAGCAGTATTGAACGTGCCTCTACTGTCATGCAGAGCATACATGAAGGTTGGCTTTAGTTGTAATAATTTGATGCAGAAAAAATGAGACCAATCAGAGGTCGGAATAATTTAGGGGATTTTGAGAAGGTGTTGCATGTGTGGGCTGGGCAGTATGAGCCGTTCCGGTCTGGGCCTGACCCGACGCGAGGGGGTGGTCGGGTGTGTCGGGGTGGATGCCTGTAGCGTGGGTCGGCATGCATTGGGCTGGCCCGGGCTGGCCGGGTGGTCATGCGTCGTGTGGGTATGACACGAAAGTAGCGCAGTTTGGGAGCGCATGTGGCATGTGCTTTGGGAGAATACCGTGGGTGAGCATAGGGTCTCAATAGCCACTCTGCCCATGATTTGGAATGGCTGGGCCTAGAGTTGCGCCTGGCCATGGAGAATGGAGATTAGTGGCCACCATTGTGCAACGCCGCTGCCCCCTAGGTCGAAGCACGAATCTGAAAGCTGCGTTGGTCGAAGCTCTGCCCTATATTGCGTTGGTCGAAGTTCAGCAGCACCGAAGCACGAATCTGAAAGCTGCGTTGGTCGAATCTCTGCCTGCAGCTTCTCAGGGTAGTGTCACCTTCTTGGGTAGCGAGTTAGTTCTTACTTGTGTAGCTTCGCAGCTCCGCAGAACGAACGATTGGTACTTAGGTAGCTATAAATAGCAAGTCACTTTGGCTGAGACGGGGGTCGGAAGTGCACCAGTTATCAATTCCGCAGTTCGAAGGTCAGCATATGCTCAATTTACACGTCCGCAAGTAGCACGTCCAGCAGGTTGCAGGCGATGGGCCCCTAGGTCAGAGCACGTAGCTCAAAGCTGCGCTGGTCCAAACTCCACAGGTTCGCAGGGTGGTGTTACCCACTTGGGCTGATCCGTAATTAATTTTGAAGCTTCGCAGGTCTGCAGAACGAATGATCTGTACCGAGGCATGCTATTAATAGCAAGATTGGCAGATTCAGAGGTTGGAAGAGCACCAGTTCAATTCAATTGCGTTCGTTCGAAGTTAGCATTTGCGCAATTTGCACGTTGCGCGCAAGTAGCAGGTCCAGCCGCGATGGGAGTTTGCAGGCGATGTCTCAGGGTCGGACGGAAACGCGAATGTTGCATGTTGCATGGACAGTTGGCTTGCCGCGGATGGACCTTTCGACGCGAACCCTTTAGGTTCTTCATGGCTCTTCATCCGGTTACTCGTTTTTATTACACTCATGTGGGCTAGTTTTTTCTAGGAAGAGAATGCTCTAAGCAGTACACCAACACCGACTCTCCTGAGTCAGAATGGGTTGTGGTGACGTGGCTTTGAAAGGTGGTACTGAGTCTCTAGGCTAGGCCCTCCTGCCTAGCCTTCTTGTTTGCAAAACTTTCGACTCGGCAACACCTTTCCTCTAACCCCCCAACATAATTGGTCCTGGGCATATCCCAGGATCACACACCCAAATCATTTTGGCCCAAAGCCTTGGATGGTCATCCCAATTTCTTCCAAAGGACATACAGGGCATGGACCTTGTATGCAACTCCCTTGCACTTCCTCTCCCCCAAAGGGATGAGAGCTCCTGGCTGCCACAAGTCACTCCTCATGGGCAAGTCCCATGTGTCCCTAATGGGCAGCTCAGCAAGGATGGCCCTCCAGGGCTTAGGCCACACAGGTACTATCACTATGCAGTCAACTCTCTGCTTTCTGACCTCTTCCAAGATCTCACCCATCATGTTGAAGGGTCCATTGATGTAAGCCAGTTGTGCCACCCCAGGGTATTCAGCCTCTGGCCGGACCCAAGACTGGTCAAAGGCATCAATCCCCTTGCAACCAATACCCCATACTTTGGAATAGTACGCTCCTACTACCCGTGTGTTTGCTCCATGTGCAAACACATCCAGTGTTGGCTTCCTACCTCCTAACACCTCCCGGTTCACTACGTCCCTATACACATCCTCCTGCAAACTCCAGTCAGAGTTGTCCACCAACTTGGAATGGTCGTCTGCCAGTTGTTGCTCAGGGTGCTCTCTCGGCATCCATTCCACATCAAGCTCCACGTCCAACTGAAAGCACCGTAGCCTAATCCTTTTCACTATGGGAAACAAGCTCCCATTCCCTTTCATCCCCATAGCTGTTTGCATCGCCACCATGCTGTCTGTGCCATAGCACAACATCTTGCCAGCCATGAATCCTGGCCTCTGCTCATGAATAACCTCAATGGCCACCTCCAACGCACTCAGCTCTCTGCTAGAGCTTGACCATTCGTTGTTAGCCACTGCTGCCATCTGGGCAGTGGTGAAAGGCTGCACGATAGCTTCTGAAAATTCACCATCAGGTGTGAACGCTGCCAGGCATGACTCAGAAGCATCCCCCACCAGCCTAAACGCTAGTGGTCTCCTAAACCACTTCTTCCCTGAGCTAGCCTCCATCATGTTTAGCATCAACTCAGCATCAGCCTTCAAGGCCTCAGGTGAAGGGTAAACCTGATCCCACCTCAAGGCCCCCATCCTAGCCTTGTGGATGTCTCTTGCTAGCAACGGGGCCAACTCCATGGCTGGTGCCAGAGCCATGATCTTCCCAGCCATGCTGGCCAGCACCCTATCCGACACTTCAGCTCGGCCTATGACATCCCTCATGAAACCCGCCAAAGCAGACTTTTTGTCCTCTGGGATCGAGAACGCTTTTTCCTGCAGATCCACCATCATCCCCAAAAACCTTGCCACCTGTGTAGCCTTCAGCTGGCACTTGGATAGGCTCAGAATAAATCCTAGGCTAGCCAGCTGTCTAGCCATGGCTATGGCTTGCTTTTGAGTCCTGGCCTCACCCTCCTGCAAGGTCAACTCATCGTCAATCAAGTACAGCATTCTCACACCCATTCTCCTTAAGGGACTAAACACCACCTCCTTGATCTGGGAGTAGATGAAACACGCCGGTCCAGGGCCAAAGGGCAGGCATGACTTTTAAAGCTTGAATAGCTCGTTAAGGTAGCTCCTAAAAACTCGAGCCTTGCTTAACCGCTCAACTAGGTTGATAGGCTCTCTCTTTCAGGTCTCTCCCCGACCTCGTATTCAAAAATCATGTTGAGTGTACTGCCGGACAAGCCCCCCATTCTTGTAATTTCTATTACAAGAATGGGGGGCTTGTCCGGCAGTACACTCAACATGATTTTTGAATACGAGGTCGGGGAGAGACCTGAAAGAGAGAGCCTATCAACCTAGTTGAGCGGTTAAGCAAGGCTCGAGTTTTGAGGAGCTACCTTAACGAGCTATTCAAGCTTTAAAAGTCCCACCCACCCACCCCTTGAATACAGCTAAGAAGGGGAAGACAAAAGGGTTATGGTTTACAAAATTAAACATAAACTCTGATAAACCCCAGGGAGCTCTGAAACGAGAACTAGAGGGTATGACCTGAGAAGCATGTCTAGAGTACTTGATCAGGTCATGTCTATGTTTAGGGAAGTCTATGATCAAGGCAATATAGGATTTGAGAAGTCTGTCTACAGTAACATGATGGAAATACATAATGTTACTGGGCAGGAATGTTAGCACAAATTGAGGGTGTTGATGGATTAATGATAGCCAGTCAAGCAAAAGTGGCTAGGAGGACGAAGAGTAAGATTGGGCTGCCTAATGCAGTGCCAAGTAGTTTACTCCCGACCAAGGCGAGCTAGATGGCGTTCGGGGTGCAAGTAGAGCTGGACGACAGCAGGGGTCTGGATCCGGCCAGCGGCAGCAGCTGCTGCAAGCTGAGCAGACTGAGAGGGGCCAGCTGCCTGAGCAGCAGCTTGCAAGGCTCCACGGCGAAAGCTGTGAGCAGTCTCGTGGTTGAACAGCTGGATGGCTTTCAGGTGTTTCTGGGCCATCTTGGTGAAAAGGCATCCAGAGTAGGGAGCCTCCCTGAACCCCTTCTGGGTGTAGGTAGAGGGACGGAGGATGTAGTGCCGAATGGGAAAGCCAGACAAATAGCACATCTGTTGGAAGGCCCACAAGTGGCTCAGTAGGCAAACAGCAGGCTGAGGGTGTAGCTTGATGTAGACTGGGGCTTGGTAGACCCTACCCTTCTTCTTGGTCTTGGTGCCATGAGTAGGAAGGGACAGCAGCACTTCAGGCATGGGGACGCTGGGGTCATACCCATTAGGGTACAGTTGAACCCGGTTGGGGGTGTGCAGATCAGGGAGGCACAACTTGCCACCTTCAGTGCCGCGATAGGCTGTCTCCCAAGCATGAAGGATGGAAACAGCATCCCTCAGGAAAGAGATGCGCTTGACTGGGTCAGAGGCCCGGCGGGCTTCCACATCAAGGTAGGCTACTAGGGCGTGCACTTTGGAAATAACCATAGGGACAGCTGACACTTCCTGGTAGCCTGCCTCAAATAAGAGTTTTTGGTAGCCCTTCTTGTAGTTCCTGACAGGGCCACTGTGGCAAGGGTTGCCTGTGTTGGACCGGGGGTCGTACTCGCCACCACGCCCAAGCTGCTCGAACAAGGTGGATAGATGGCTAAATGCTGAGTCCACACCTTGAGGGGAAGGGACGAGAGTAGAACAGCCAGGCAGTATGCTGCCTCCATGGCGCTCCAACCAGAAACAGTCCATGAAGCACAGCAAGTCTTCTGGTCTAGCATATAGCATGCTGTGAGGGTAGGAGTCTGGCAATTGGCTCAACCATGTGGTGAACTCCTCACCCACAACATACCGGCGGTGCAAGGTACTTTTTGCTACGCTGTGATCAATGACTGAGGCAGCTGTGCCCAAGCTGGTTTGGTACATGGCCTGGGCTGAGGCAGGAGACATCCTAGGGAGAGGCGTTTGGGATCCCGGGCCTAATAGCCGTTGTTCGACAACGTGGCTGAAGAAACCAGCGAAAGGAACCTGAATTTGGTACACATAAAACAAGGATTTATTGTAAACTAGCTTGTAAATCCGATTGGAATGAAGGGATCTTGTTCAAATAGCGCTTAACCGGCGACCGACCGGTCGAAGATCTACGGCTAGCCTTTGGAACTGATACGGATGGGGCATGCAAGGCGAGTTTATAATGTAAGCTACCATACGCTTAATACGCTGTGTTTTTGAGACGATATTTTTGAAGACATTGGTTAAAAGCAGTACACCAGGACCGTCAAATCCTAACAAACCGGTGACAAGGCTTACCTCGTTCTCCTTGACTTTTGCGTTAGAGGCTTCGATAGGTGCGGTTACAGCCTACGAGCAAAAGCAAAGGAAAGGGGGGTTAGAGGAAAGGTGTTGCGGAGTCGAAAGTTTTGCAAACAAGAAGGCTAGGCAGGAGGGCCTAGCCTAGAGACTCAGTACCACCTTTCAAAGCCACGTCACCACAACCCATTCTGACTCAGGAGAGTCGGTGTTGGTGTACTGCTTAGAGCATTCTCTTCCTTGACGCTAGTTGGTCGGCCCCCTTTTTGACGAGTTTTGACTTTGTGTGACTCGGTGTAACTCTTGAGTCTCTCCTACATTGAGGGCGGTAACTATATTGACCGCCCCCTGAGCTGTTGGTTTTTGGTATTAAAAGCTTATGTACGGGCGGTCAGTTATGTACTTATGTTGTAGCCTTGTTGCTTTCCAAGTACCGTAGGCGCCTGTATTGTTGGCGCTTTTAATTGTTGGCGGCCACATTTTTGTTTTGTACCAAATGACTCTGTGCCAGAAATTTGGCGGTAATTTACAATTGGGGAGAAACATAAATTGGCCCAAGTGCCATGCACTGGCGGTTCCATTTTAAAACACATTCTTGGCCATGGCTGCTCCATTTTAAAACACATTCAATGCCCCATAAGCAGTTGTTGTTATTATTACAGTCCAAGGGTAGGCCAAACAAGCTAAAGGGACCTCCCCAACCAAAAAGGAGGGGCTAAAAAAGGAATCTCTAGGCTGGTAGTACCGGTAGGCTATGCCCCCTCATCATGTACGCATGGGACGCACTGTGACACATTAAAATAAAACACATTCGTGGCCATGCCTGCTCCATTTTATAACACATTCTATGCCCCATAAGCAGTTGTTGTTATTATAACAGTCCAAGGGTAGGCCGAATAGGCTAAAGGGACTCCCCAACCAAGATAGAAGGGGCCAAAAAAGGAATCTCTAGGCTGGTAGTACCGGTAGGCTATGCTACGCCTCCAGCATCCCCATCATCCTTGCTAGCCAACCCATCCCCTTCATCACCGCTAGTTCATGCGTCAGACAACCCCTCATCAGGCTGTGCATCCTCATCTACCGACCCGTCATCATCAGGCTGTGCATCCTCACTAAAACCCCCATCATCAGCATGGCAGGCTGGTCGAGCTTGTTAAAAAACGAAGAGATGAGAGATTGGCCGGGACGTTGTTGTGGGATAGGGCGGGGAGCACCACCTTGAAGAGGGGACAGGGAGCGAAGGCCCAACGTCCTTGGAGAATCCATCAATTATGACAATATGCAGAAGCGAACTAGCAAGACCACATATCGGTGTTTGACCCTCTCTGAGGCTGTATGTTTGAGTGTGTACTGCACTATAGTCCAGCTGCTCGCGCCTGAACGTTGGCGGTTGATCCGGTTTGTGCTCGAACCGGTTTTGGCCTACACGCCTACCTTGCAGGAACATGGCGGTACCCCAACCGCCAAATTTACCGCCAACAATACAGGCGCCTACGGTAACAACAAAGTAACAAACAAACAAATAAGGGACATTTTCCAGTGTTGCTGTTTAAGGCAGTATTGAACGTGCCTGTACTGTCATGCAGAGCATACATGAAGGTTGGCTTTAGTTGTAATAATTTGATGCAGAAAAAATGAGACCAATCAGAGGTCGGGTTAATTTTAGGGGATTTTGATAAGGTGTTGCATGTGTGGGCTGGGCAGTATGAGCCGTTCTGGTCTGGGCCTGACCCGACGCGAGGGGGTGGTCGGGTGTGTCGGGGTGGATGCCTGTAGCGTGGGTCGGCATGCATTGGGCTGGCCGGGTGGTTATGCGTTGTGTGGGTATGACACGAAAGTAGCGCAGTTTGGGAGCGCATGTGGCATGTGCTTTGGGAGAATACCGTGGGTGAGCATAGGGTCTCAATAGCCTCTCTGCCCATGATTTGGAATGGCTGGGCCTAGAGTTGCGCCTGGCCATGGAGAATGGAGATAAGTGGCTACCATTGTGCAACGCCGCAGCCCCCTAGGTCGAAGCACGAATCTGAAAGCTGCGTTGGTCGAAGCTCTGCCTGCACCTTCTCAGGGCAGAGTCACCTTCTTGGGTGGCGAGTTAGTTCTTACTTGTGTAGCTTCGCAGCTCCGCAGAAGGAACGATTGGTACTTAGGTAGCTATAAATAGCAAGTCACTTTGGCTGAGACGGGGGTCGGAAGTGCACCAATTATCAATTCCGCAGTTCGAAGGTCAGCATATGCTCAATTTACACGTCCGCAAGTAGCACGTCCAGCAGGTTGCAGGCGATGGGCCCCTAGGTCAGAGCACGTAGCTCAAAGCTGCGCTGGTCCAGACTCCACATGTTCGCAGGGTGGTGTTACCCACTTGGGCTGATCCGTAATTAATTTTGAAGCTTCGCAGGTCTGCAGAACGAATGATCAGTACTGAGGCATGCTATTAATAGCAAGATTGGCAGATTCAGAGGTTGGAAGAGCACCAGTTCAATTCAATTGCGTTCGTTCGAAGTTAGCATTTGCGCAATTTGCACGTTGCGCGCAAGTAGCAGGTCTAGCCGCGATGGGAGTTTGCAGGCGATGTCTCAGGGTCGGACGGAAACGCGAATGTTGCATGTTGCATGGACAGTTGGCTTGTGAAGGACGGTTCTTTCTACGCGAACCCTTTAGGTTCCCCAAGGCTCTTCACCCGGTTACTCGTTTTTGTTACACTCACGTGACGCTAGTTGGTCGGCCCCCTTTTGACAATCGGGAAAACTGTTGAGTTTGAGTGCCTCGGTGTAACTCTTGAGTCTCTTCTACATTGAGGGCGGTAAAGAGGGTCCGCTGCATCTCAGACGAAGATCCAGTAGGTCGGTTGCGTTCTTGGAGGGTCCGTTGCGTCCCAAACGCAGATCCTGAAGGTCGGTTGCGTTCTTGGAGGGTCCGTTGCGTCCCAAACGCAAATCCTGTAGGTCGGTTACGTTCTTGGAGGGTCCGTTGGGTCTCAGACGCAGATCATCGCAGATCCTGTAGGTCAGTTACGTTCTTGGAGGGTCCGTTGGGTCTCAGACGCAGATCATCGCAGATCCTGTAGGTCGGTTACGTTCTTGGAGGGTCCGTTGAAGGCAGGTGAGGGTTTTGTCGAGTAGCTGTCCATTTAAACTTCGCCAGCGTGTCATTCTTATCCCCTGGGTAAGAGTGGATACGAGTGACATGGCTGCTCATTTTCTCTTCAACAAGGGCGTGACCGCCCTTGTGTTAGCAATTGAATGGGGATCCGCTGGAGGTATGAGGAAGCCTCGCTGAGCCACGCTGTCACTAGGGTTGTTTTGTGTGCTGTGTGCAATGTGCGGTGTGTGCAACCTTGTTGCTGCCCTCGTGGCTGTTCTTACGGAACGTGTGTCTCGTATCCCGCGCTTTGGTACACAGTTGCGCGTTACCTCATGAACTGGGGCTGTGCACCCTCCAGCTGTGACTAGGCAGTCTCCTTCGGGATGACTTGACTGTCGAATCCCAACGTCAAGTGGTTCGGGGCGCAGTTTGACTTAAATCTACCTGAAAGACGAGGTGACGTGACTGAAGATACAACTTGTCTGAAATTTGCTTCGAGTCCGAGAATAGGTGACTGTATTTGCGAGTTTATCGAGCTGCCTGCCGTTTGCAAACGTCAGTTGGAGCGGTCTAAATGCACTTTGTAGGGCGAACCCTTAGGTTCCCTAGCGCACCCGTTTGGCGCATCCGTTTGGCGCACCCGTTTGGCGCGCCCGTTTTGCTCGTCCGGCAGTACGCCTGATGTACTGAAGTCGCTACCCATGGAGGGGCGGTAAAAAGGTTTCTCCCGCAAAACATGCGCACCTATCTTCCTACGAATTGCAGTCATAGCGTTATCATTGCCCTTCTGTTACATTCGGTCCAGAATTCAGGGGACGAGGTGGAGTTTGAAGAAATATATCTGGTAAAATGCGCACCCCCACCCATTGTGACACCACCATCACATACCACTCGCGAAGATTCTTTTTGGGTTGGCCCAGGCTGGCCAGAGCAAAACCCTGAAAGCCTTGATTTGAGACGAATCCGAAATCAATGCTACCCGCCCCAGAATACAGCTGACCCCGTAGTGCGTGCGTGTTATATTGAGAGCGTGGATGCATTTCGCTACCATTCAGATTTATTTATAGACCAGACACTCCTGCAGTCGCCCATCTTTTCAGAGGCTTCAACACCTTGAGCGCCCGTCGACCATGCTGCACACCTCTCGCACCCCAACCCCTACCAGCATGCTCGCCACACGACTGCTCCCGCTGCTACTGCTGCTGCTATGCGTCTCCCCGCAAGAGGCTTCTACCGCTGACAAACCCGAGGCTGACAAACCCGAGAACCGCATTTGCCTCAACATGATTGTGAAGGACGAATCCGACACTCTGCCAATCATGTTGCCATCGATAATCGACCACCTCTCAGGCTGGGTGATCTGCGACACTGGCAGCACCGATAACACCATTAAGATGCTGCAGGACTACTTTGGCGACAGGAACATGCCCGGTGCTCTCCGACACCACAACTGGACGGACAACTTCGGCCGTAACCGGAACATGTAAGTCCTTCAGTTTCGTACCTCTGCTCCCGCTCTGCTCCCTCGTCTCCAAGTTCTCGTCCGTAGCAGTACGTTGTATGGTGGTGCTACCTTACCTTCGGCCTTGTGTTCGAAACCGCAAAAAAATCAAGACCAAGCTGGGGTGAGCTGGTCAGTACACCCCCATACCCCATACCACCACCCTAATCACCCTCATGCCCCTGCTCAACCAACTCACCCCCATGCCCCATGCCACCACCCATTTTTGAAAAACAAAACCAAGTGAGTGGGTCTCTCCAGTCCTGATCAGCAGTACTACTGTACTATTTGTTACCACACTGCGAGATTGATAAACAAAACTAAACCCTAAACCCAGGTGCCTGGGTGAGGTCGTCAAGTGGAGCAAGGAGAATCTATTAAATTAAATAGAAAAGTAAGTGCACAACTTTCTATTGCTGATCCTGCAAGTTTCACACAATTATTTGTATTCTACAAATATAGCCTACGGACAGAGCCCGTCACCCCCATGCCCCATACCACCCCCCAGCTCACCCCCATGCCCCATACCACCACCCTGCTCACCCCATGCCCCCATTCCCCCCTGCTCACTCTCATGCCCCATACCACCACCCTGCTCTAGACCTAAACCCTAAGCCTTAAACCCTCAACCCTAATCCTGCTCACCCCTCCCAGGTGCCTGGACGGGGTAGTCAAGTGGAGCAAGGAGAATGCCCCTGCCGGAAAGGAAGACTACTGTGATTTCTTCATGTTCCTCGACCCCGACCAAACTCTCTTGCTCACGGACACCTCTCTGAACTTGAAGACCATGGACCTCGAGGTTTGTTGCTTGTCGGTTGTTGCACAAAACACTAAACCCTCAACCCTAGACCCTGAACCAAACTCTTGTGCTTACAGACCTCTCTCTGAACTTGAAGACCATGGACCTCAAGGTTAGTTGCTTGTTGGTTGTTGCACAAAACTCTCAACCCTCAACCCTAGACCCTGAACCAAACTCTTGTGCTTACAGACCTCTCTCTGAACTTGAAGACCATTGACCTCAAGGTTAGTTGCTTGTCGGTTGTTGCATAAAACCCTCAACCCTCAACCCTAGACCCTGAACTAAACTCTTGTGCTCACTGACCCCTCTCTGGACTTAAAAGACCATGGACCTCAATCTTAGTTGCTTGTCAGTTGCTGCATAAAACCCTCAACCCTATACCCTAGACCCTAGACCCTGAACCAAACTCTTGTGCTTAAAGACACCTCTCTGAACTTGAAGACCATACAGACCTCCAGCCACTAAGGTAGTGGTACTGGATTATCAGGTGTGAGTGTGATGGTGTGTGGAGGGAAGGAGGAGATGCCTGAGAGGCTTGTGCCACCTGTACCCCATCCCGTTCCTCTTGAACTTGAAGACCATACAGAACTTCAGCCAGCACTTTACCTGCTCGCTGTCTTCAGCAGTAAAAATATATTTACCTGGAAAATGTAAACGTGAACAATTATTTTCCTTTTCTTTTTCCTTTTCCTTTTCCTTTTCCTTTTCCTTTTCCTTTTCCTTGTCCTTTTCCTTGTCCTTGTCCTTTTCCTTTTCCTTTTCCTTTTCCTTTTCCTTTTCCTTTTCCTTTTCCTTTTCCTTTTCCTTTTCCTTTTCCTTTTCCTTTTCCTTTTCCTTTTCCTTTTCCTTTTCCTTTTCCTTTTCCTTTTCCTTCTCCTTCTCCTTCTCCTTCTCCTTCTCCTTCTCCTTCTCCTTCTCCTTCTCCTTCTCCTTCTCCTTCTCCTTCTCCTTCTCCTTCTCCTTCTCCTTCTCCTTCTCCTTCTCCTTCTCCTTCTCCTTCTCCTTCTCCTTCTCCTCTCCTTCTCCTTCTCTTCTCCTTCTCCTTCCTCCTTCTCCTTCTCTTCCTCCTTCTCCTTCCTCCTTCTCTCCTCTCCTTCTCCTTCCTCCTCTCCTTCTCCTTCTGCTTCTCCTTCTCCTTCTTCCTTCTCTTCTCCTTCCTCCTTCTCCTTCTCCTTCTTCTCTCTTTCTTCTCCTCACTTTCTCCTTCTCCTTGTCCTCTCCTTTCTCCTTCTCCTAGTCTTTCTCTGTGCTCATCCTTCTCCTTCTCTCTCCTTCCCGATGCTCTTTCCCTCGCTTCTTTCTTCTTTCTCACCTTTTTCTTATCATTCTCTTGACGCTTGTTCTTATCGTACTTACCTCCACTTCTCATTCTCCTTCCCCTTCTCCTTCTCCTTTCTACTTCTTCTCTTCTCTCGTGTATAGATCGTAATCGCGGGTATGTCATGTCTCCCTTCGTCTCCTTCATCCTTCTCCTCCCTTCGTCCTTATGAGCTTTTTTCCTTTTCCTTTGTATTGTGATTCTTCCTTCCTCCAATGGTCTCACTTCTGGATTTCACTCTTCTTCTCCTTCGCCTTGTACCTATTCATCCAAATTCTTACTCCTAGGTGTTCATTTATCCTCGCACTTATTTTTATTAATCTAATTTCTTATCCTCTTTTCAGTAATATATCCATTTCCTTTTCCCTTTTCCCCTTTTCCTTTTTCCTTTTCCTCCTTTTCTCCTTTTCCTTTTCCTTTCTTTTCCTCCCCTATTCCTTTTCCGCTTTCCTTTTCCTTCCTTTTCTTTCTTTCTTTCTCATCAGTAAAATATCAACCACAAAAATCCCTTCCTCACTGTACTGCCCCTCCTCCCCCCCCACCCCCCCCTCCTGCCTGCAGGATGAAGTGTACTACATGTCTGAGAGGAACGTGGCGGGTAGCAACACATTCTACACCAATGTCCGACTGGTGAGCCCCAAGCGCAAGTGGACTTGGCTGGGTGCGGTACATGAAGTAGTGACTGACATTGAAAACCGCGTCAGCATCAGCAACAGCAAGTTACTGGAGGTGTGTGTGTAAGGAACGGCAACAATTCCAACAATTAATTAATTAATGGGGTAATTAAATAATTACTATGTCTTAATTACAGGAGTGTGTGTAGGAAACGGCAACAATTCCAACAATTAATTATATACATTTAATGTATAAAAAAATAAAAATAACAAGCACAATTGGACTTGGCTGGGTGTAGTCCATGAAGTAGTGACTGATACTAAGGACCGCGCCAGCATCCACAACAGCAAGTTACTGGAGGCGTGTGTGTAAGGAACGGCAACAATTCCAACAATTAATTCATTAATGTTGCAATAAATTAATTACTACGTCTTACTTGCAGGTATGTGTGTAGGGAACGGCAACAATTCCAACAATTGATATTATCTATACAATATACATAAAAAAAAGTGCAAGTGGACTTGGCTGGATGCGGTACACGAAGTAGTGACTGACATTGAGGACCGCGTCAGCATCTACAACAGCAAGTTACTGGAGGTGTGTGTGTAGGGAACGGCAATAGTTCCAACAATTAATTAATCAATAAATCAATTAATCAATTAATTACTATGTTGTAATTGCAGGAGTGTGTGTAGGGAACGGCAACAATTCCAACAACTAATTATATATATAAAACGAGATAAAAGATATAAACAATTTGAAAGTGGACTTGTCTGGGCGCATGAAGTAGTGTCTGACATTGAGGACCGCGTCAGCATCAGCAACAGCAAGTAACTGGAGGTATGTGTGTAGGGAACGGCAATAGTTCCAACAATTCATTCATTCATTCATTCATTCATTCATTCATTAATATTCTCTAACTGCAGGTGTGTGAATAGGGAACGGCAATAGTTCCAATAAATAATTAGTTCGTTTATTAATCAATAATAATAATCATTAATAATAATAATAATAATAATAATAATAATAATAATAATAATAATAATAATAATAATAAGAAGAAGAATAAGAATAACAATTAGTTAGTTAATTAATTAATTGATTAATAAATTAATAAGTTCATTAATTAATATTGTTTAATTGCAGGTGTGTGTCTAGGGGACGACAATACTTTCAGGTGGTATATATTCCTATGGCATGTACTTCAACCATGATGCCGTTGGCGGCACTGACGGCAAGCAGTACACTCATGATGCCTCCTGACGCCCTACCACGCTGACACCCTACCAACCTACCCCTCTGACACCCTACCAACCTACCACCCTGATATCCTACCAAGCTACCCCCCTGACACCCTACCAACCTACCCCCCTGACACCCTACCAACCTACCATCCTTGCACCCTACCATCCTTACACCCTGATGATGGCCCCGTAGGGCATGTACTTCAACCATGATGCCAGCTGCAGCAGCAATGGAAAGCGCTATACCCGTGATGCCCTCTAACACCCTACCACCCTAACACCCTACCAATCTACCCCTCTGACACCCTACCCCTCTGACACCCTACCAACCTACCCCCCTGACACCCTACCACCCTACCTACCTACCTACCTACCCCCTACCACCCTGCCACCCTACCCCCCTGACATCCTACCACCCTGACACCCTACCACCCTGACTCCCTACCACCCTACCTCCCTGACTCCCTACCTACCTACCCCCTACCACCCTGCCACCCTACCGACGTACCACCCTGCCACCCTACCTCCCTGCCACCCTACCACCCTACCTCCCAGCCCCCCTACCACCCTGCTACCCTACCGACTTACCACCCTGCCACCCTACCTCCCTGCCACCCTACCACCCTACCTCCCAGCCCCCCTACCACCCTGCTACCCTACCGACGTACCACCCTGACACCCTACCACCCTACCTCCCTGCCACCCTACCACCCTGCCACCCTACCGACGTACCACCCTGACACCCTACCTCCCTGACAACCTACCACCCTGACACCCTACCGACGTACCACCCTGACACTCGACCAACCTCCCCCGTTTCTAATGACCCTGTTGGGCATGTACTTTAACCATGATGCCAGTGGGGGTAGTGACAGAAAGCACTACACTCGTGATGCCCTCTGACACCCTACCACCCTACCCCCTGACAACCTACCACCCTGACACCCTACCAACCTACCTCCCTGACTCCCTACCAACCTACCCCCTACCCCCCTACCCCCCTGACACCATTCCAACCTACCTCCTACCACCCTACCCCCCTGACACCCTACTGACGTACCACCCTGGCACCCTACTGACGTACCATCTTACTACCTTGCTAATGACCGTTGCTAATGACCGTTGGGCATGCACTTAACCATTATGCCAGTGGAGACTCTGATGGCAAGCGCTACACTCATGATGCCCTCTGACACCCTACCCCCCTGACACCCTACTGACGTACCACCCTGGCACTCTACCATCCTACCACCTTGCTAATGACCATGTTGGGCATGCACTTAACCATGAAGCTAGTGGAGGCTCTAACTGCCAGTGCTACACTCGTGATGCCCTCTGATACCCTACCACCCCACCCCCCTGACACCCTACCACCCCTTCCCCCTGACACCCTACCAACCCACCCCCCTGACAACCCTACGCACCCCACCCCCCCTGACACCCTACCATCCACCCCACCCCCCTGACACCCTACCACCCCACCCCCCTGACACCCTACCACCCCACCCCCCTGACACCCTACCACCACACCCACCCTACCACCCAGAAAAAACCCCCCTTCACCACCCTACTTGCCCTCCTCCCCCCCCCCCCCCCCCTCCCCCTCTTCTCCACCCCCCACCCCCCTTCCCTCCCCTACCCCCCCCCCCCCCTTCCCCCTCCCCCCCCCCCCCCCTTCCCCCCTCCCCCCCCCACCCCGCTTCCCCCCTCCCCCCCCCCCCCCTGCCCCCTCCTCCCCCCCCACCCCTGCCCCCCCCTCCCCCCCCCGCCCCCCCCTTCCCCCCTCCTCCCCGCCCCCCCCCCCCTTCCCCCCTCACCCCGCCCCCCCCCCTTCCCCCGTGACTCCCCCCATACCCCGTCGCCTCCCTTCCCCCACTCCCACCCCCCCCCCCCCCCCTTCCCCCACTACCCCTCCGCCCCCCCCCTTCCCACCCCCCCACCCCTCCCCCGTGACCCCCCCCCTCCCCACCCGCCCCCCCCCCCTTGACCCCCCCCCCCCTTCCCCCCCTCCCCAGCCCTTCAACCCCCCCCCCCTCCCCCGCCCCCCTCCCCTTACCACCCCCCCAACCCCCTGACACCCCAACCCCCTGCGTAATGACCTGGTTAAGCATATACTTCAACCATGATGCCAGTGGAAGCTCTGACGGCAAGCGCTACACCCGTGATGCCCTCTGACACCCTACCACCCTGATAACCTACCAACCTACCCCCTGACACCCTAAGGTAATGATAACGCCTGGTTGGGCGTGGTGTTAAGAGAACCCGTCGTACTCGGGTAGAAAGCGGTCTTCTACCTCAACTGGACAAGCTACCATCGCGGTTGAAAACGACCTGCAACGCTAAGAGCAACCGTAGGGGGAATCGAACCCCCGACTCGTCATCCTCCAGCGATTTAGTCTACCACTAGACCAATGTACATCACTGAAAGGGGCTCCCCTGACACCCTACCACCCTTACACCCTGCCTCCCTGCAAATGTTACCCCAGGGCATGTACTTCAACCATGATGCTGGTGGCGGCTCTAACGGCAAGTGCTACACTCGTGATGCGCTTTAACACCCTACTACCTTTACACCCTACCAACCTTCCCCCCCCTTACACCCCACCACCCTACCATCCTGACACCCTACCACCTTGACACCCTACCACCCGGACACCCTACCCCCCTGCTAATGACCCCATAGGGCATGTACTTCTACCATGATGCCAGTGGAGGCTCTGACGGCAAGCGCTACACCCGTGATGCCCTCGGACACCCTACCACCCTGATAACCTACCAACCTGCTCCCTGACACCCCACCACCCTTACACCCTGCCTCCCTGCCAATGCAACCCCAGGGCATGTACTTCAACCATGATGCCGGTGGCAGCAGTGACGGCAAGCGCTAAACTTGTGATGCCCTCATACACCCTACCAACCTACCCCCCTGATAATGACCCGTAACCCAGGGCATGTACTTCAACCATGATGCCAGTGGCGGCAGTGACGGCAAGCGCTACACCCGTGATGCGACCATACTGGAGCAAAGCTGTGCTGAGGAGCCTAATAACCCGCGCCCGCACTTCTACCTGGCCCAGACCTACAACTCTCTCAGGAGGAATTCAGATGCCATCCGTGCTTACATCAAACGCATCAGTATGACCAATGGATGGATGGAGGAGAACTTCATGTCAGCCCTAGCGATTGCTGAAATTATGCGGGTGAGTCTTCATACTGTACACACCTATATATCCATTTATCTATCCATCCGTCAGTCAGTTAGTCAGTCAGTCAGTCAGTCAGTCAGTCAGTCAGTCAGTTAGTCAGTCAGTCAGTTAGTCAGTCAGTCAGTTAGTCAGTCTGTCTGTCTGTCTGTCTGTCCGTCTGTTAGTCAGTCAGTCAGTCAGCCTCAGAGGTTGCCGAAATTCTGCGAGTGTATAACTAACAGATGGATGGAGGGGAACTTCATGTCAGCCCTAGCGATTGCTGAAATTATGCGGATGAGCCTATATATATCATTTGTCTCGTATCTCATAGACCTGATAGATCTCATCTACCATATATGCCATGTACACCAACATCAAGCACAACAATATAACCGATGGATGGATGGAGGAGAACTTCATGTCTGCCTTAGCGATTGCTGAGATTATGCAGGTGAGCCTATGTACCATTTATCTCGTATCTCATATACCGTACTGCTCTCAAAATGTAACAGTTTAAATTGACGGGAGCAACCGTCAAATCGTGGCGTACGGTATATTACACAACGAAAAAACCTTTTTTTTGATATTAGGTGCATCACTAGAATGCACATATCTCACTGCTCAGTGGGCCAAACACTTCCTTTTTTAGTGATACGAGATCCCTGGGACCGCCTGCACCTGTCTGCATATTCAGATGCTTCATCTGACAAAAATAATGAGTTTAGGAGCACAGACCCGGTGTCCATTTTCAACCACTCTTCCTTGCTCCAATTGTTTGAATTAGGGCACACTGGGAATGGGAAAGGTTAGAGGAGGTAACAGGCTGACAGGTACAAAAGGAACAGAGGCAATAGGGATAGAAAGTCAACATATATGTGCATTGGAGTGAAGTATACAGAATACGGTATGTGCATATTGTAGCCGTAGAAAAACCTTACCTTGGTCCTTCTAGGTCGCTGAGCAATACAGGAACATACGTTATGCTTATGTTTCTGACATTAATTGAGCAAGAGATGATTTCAGGAGTGAATGAAAACGATTGAATGTCTCATTCTAGTTATTTCAAAGAGTACCGGTAGTGTTATGCTGAACAAGATGTTGGGATCATTGCAGTATTATATGTACACTCTTTGCAAGTCCTAAAACAGAGTACCCTAATATTGTATCTTGAACCAGTGTAGCATGATTAAGTACAAACGTTCAGTTGCATAAATGGATTTTATTAAAATGGAAACCGTCAAATGTGTAACGTCAATTTATATTCCTATTAAAAACCTTTCAACTGTAAACCGTCAATTTATAAGACCCCCCCCCCCCCCCCCCCCAAAAAAAGCCGTCAAATTTTGCAACCGTTAAATTTTGTTAGCAGTACGGTATATCATATATATATCACATATATATACACATATACCATGTATAACTACATCAAGCGCATCAGTATGACCAACGGATGGACAGAGTAGAACTTCATGTCAGACCTAGAGATTGCTGAAATTATGCGGGTGAGCCTATGTACCATTTATCTCATAGATCTCATATACCTCTTATCTTGTATACAGTATCTCATAGACCTCATAGATCTCATATACAGTGTCATATCCTCATCTCATAGATCTCATATAGCCTATTATACCATGTATATCGACATCAAGCGGATCAGCCTGACCAAAATATGGATGGAGGAAGAATTCATGTCAGCCCTAGAGATTGCTGAAATTTTGTGGGTGAATTTTGTGGGTGAGCCGATATACCATTTATTTCTTGTACGGTATCTCGTAGACCTGATAGATCCCATATAGCATATATGTCATATACATACCTACATCAAGCGGATCAGTATGACCAACGGATGGATGTAGGAGAACTTTATGTAAGCCCTACTCTAGAGATTGCTGAGATTATGCGGGTGAGTCTATGGTTATGCGGGTAAGTCCTGGAGCTCCCACATGCGAGTAAGTCCTGGATTCTATGGTTATGCGGGTATGTCCTGGAGCTCCCTCCTGCACTGTAATCAACAAACATGCAACATGTCATGTTATTTTCTTATATGCCAACTGTTTTGCTGTCTTTTATGCTATTTATGTGCTCCATCACACGCGTGCTTATAGCAATGCAGGGGATGAACTGGACAAACGTTTCTTACTTGGTCGAGAATCGTCGACAATTCCAGGCCAAATTGTCGAGAATTCACGGATTCCCAGTCCAAAATTCTCGATTTCAAGTACGAAGTGCGAAGTACGAGTTCTCGCGGAAACGATTTGTCCAGTTCATCCCCTGAATTGCTATAATACCTACGCCACCAAAACGGTGGTTGGGAGTCTGGTTTGTATGTCCTCGACACACCCCTGATGTAATGGGGTATCTTGCTTTGTGGGTGCTTTTTATTTTTATTTAAGCACAGAGTCCTCGACACACACCTGAATTGCTAGGATACTACTTCATTCCCCCTGCAGTCTCAACTCGAGTCCGGCAGGGAAGTGGACACCCAGGTGGTGGAGAGAGTCTCTCAAGTCCCTCAAGTCATGGATCTGCCTTTTTTTCTCCTTCCGCTCCATTCACACCTGTTCAGCAACCCCCTTGCAGTTTCAACTCGAGTCTGGCAGGGAAGTGGACACCCAGGTGGCGGAGAGAGTATCTCAAGTCCTGGACCTCCCACGTGTCCATATTTGTCAAGATTCGAAATTCTCGGGTATTGTACTCAAATTCCATTATTTTTGCCCTATTTTGTTTTTGCCCTTGTGAGAGCTCTTTTTCACACACGTGTACTGCAACGGCCTGCTCCATTCACACGTATACTGCAACGGCCTGCTCCATTCACACGCGCACTTAATACTACTGCATTCCCCCTGCAGTTTCAACTTGAGTCCGGCAGGGAAGTTAGAGAGAGTCTCTCAAGTCCCGGATCTGATCTTTTTTGTTTTTGCTGCATTCACACGTGTCCTGCACCCCCCCTTGCAGTTTCAACTCGAGTCCGGCAGAGAGTTGGACACCCAGGTGGCGGAGTATCTCAAGTCCTGGAGCTGCCTAAAAAAAAAAAAAATATATATATATATAATATATGTATGCATTTTGCTGCATTCACACGTGTCCTGCACCCCCCCTTGCAGTTTCAACTCGAGTCCGGCAGAGAGTTGGACACCCAGGTGGCGGAGTATCTCAAGTCCTGGAGCTGCCTAAAAATATATATATATATATAATATATGTATGCATTTTGCTGCATTCACACGTGTCCTGCACCCCCCCTTGCAGTTTCAACTCGAGTCCGGCAGAGAGTTGGACACCCAGGTGGCGGAGTATCTCAAGTCCTGGAGCTGCCTAAAAAAAAAAAATATATATATATATATATAATATATGTATGCATTTTGCTGCATTCACACGTGTCCTGCACCCCCCCTTGCAGTTTCAACTCGAGTCCGGCAGAGAGTTGGACACCCAGGTGGCGGAGTAATCTCAAGTCCTGGAGCTGCCTAAAAATATATATATATATATATATATAATATATGTATGCATTTTGCTGCATTCACACGTGTCCTGCACCCCCCCTTGCAGTTTCAACTCGAGTCCGGCAGAGAGTTGGACACCCTGGTGGGGGAGTATCTCAAGTCCTGGAGCTGCCTCAAAAAAAAAAAATATATATATATAATATATGTATGCATTTTGCTGCATTCACACGTGTCCTGCACCCCCCCTTGCAGTTTCAACTCGAGTCCGGCAGAGAGTTGGACACCCAGGTGGCGGAGTATCTCAAATCCTGGAGCTGCCTAAAAAAAAATATATATATATATATAATATATGTATGCATTTTGCTGCATTCACACGTGTCCTGCACCCCCCCTTGCAGTTTCAACTCGAGTCCGGCAGAGAGTTTGGACACCCCGGTGGCGGAGTATCTCAGAGTCCTGGAGCTGCCTAGAAAAAAAAAAACATATATATATATAATATATGTATGCATTTTGCTGCATTCACACGTGTCCTGCACCCCCCCTTGCAGTTTCAACTCGAGTCCGGCAGAGAGTTGGACACCCAGGTGGCGGAGTATCTCAAGTCCTGGAGCTGCCTAAAAATATATATATATATATATATAATATATGTATGCATTTGCTGCATTCACACGTGTCCTGCACCCCCCTTGCAGTTTCAACTCGAGTCCGGCAGAGAGTTGGACACCCAGGTGGCGGAGTATCTCAAGTCCTGGAGCTGCTAACAATATATATATATATATAATATATGTATGCATTTTGCTGCATTCACACGTGTCCTGCACCCCCCCTTGCAGTTTCAACTCGAGTCCGGCAGAGAGTTGGACACCCAGGTGGCGGAGTATCTCAAATCCTGGAGCTGCCTAAAAAAAAATATATATATATATATATAATATATGTATGCATTTTGCTGCATTCACACGTGTCCTGCACCCCCCCTTGCAGTTTCAACTCGAGTCCGGCAGAGAGTTGGACACCCAGGTGGCGGAGTATCTCAAGTCCTGGAGCTGCCTAAAAAAAATATATATATATATATAATATATGTATGCATTTTGCTGCATTCACACGTGTCCTGCACCCCCCCTTGCAGTTTCAACTCGAGTCCGGCAGAGAGTTGGACACCCAGGTGGCGGAGTATCTCAAGTCCTGGAGCTGCCTAAAAAAAAAATATATATATATATATAATATATGTATGCATTTTGCTGCATTCACACGTGTCCTGCACCCCCCCTTGCAGTTTCAACTCGAGTCCGGCAGAGAGTTGGACACCCAGGTGGCGGAGTATCTCAAGTCCTGGAGCTGCCTAAAAATATATATATATATATATATATAATATATGTATGCATTTTGCTGCATTCACACGTGTCCTGCACCCCCCCTTGCAGTTTCAACTCGAGTCCGGCAGAGAGTTGGACACCCAGGTGGCGGAGTATCTCAAGTCCTGGAGCTGTCTAAAAAATATATATATATATATAATATATGTATGCATTTTGCTGCATTCACACGTGTCCTGCACCCCCCTTGGCAGTTTCAACTCGAGTCCGGCAGAGAGTTGGACACCCAGGTGGCGGAGTATCTCAAGTCCTGGAGCTGCCTAAAAAAAATATATATATATATAATATATGTATGCATTTTGCTGCATTCACACGTGTCCTGCACCCCCCCTTGCAGTTTCAACTCGAGTCCGGCAGAGAGTTGGACACCCAGGTGGCGGAGTATCTCAAGTCCTGGAGCTGCCTAAAAAAATATATATATATATATATATATGTATGCATTTTGCTGCATTCACACGTGTCCTGCACCCCCCCTTGCAGTTTCAACTCGAGTCCGGCAGAGAGTTGGACACCCAGGTGGCGGAGTATCTCAAGTCCTGGAGCTGCCTAAAAAATATATATATATATATAATATATGTATGCATTTTGCTGCATTCACACGTGTCCTGCACCCCCCCTTGCAGTTTCAACTCGAGTCCGGCAGAGAGTTGGACACCCAGGTGGCGGAGTATCTCAAGTCCTGGAGCTGCCTAAAAAAAATATATATATATATATAATATATGTATGCATTTTGCTGCATTCACACGTGTCCTGCACCCCCCCTTGCAGTTTCAACTCGAGTCCGGCAGAGAGTTGGACACCCAGGTGGCGGAGTATCTCAAGTCCTGGAGCTGCCTAAAAAATATATATATATATATAATATATGTATGCATTTTGCTGCATTCACACGTGTCCTGCACCCCCCCTTGCAGTTTCAACTCGAGTCCGGCAGAGAGTTGGACACCCAGGTGGCGGAGTATCTCAAGTCCTGGAGCTGCCTAAAAAATATATATATATATATAATATATGTATGCATTTTGCTGCATTCACACGTGTCCTGCACCCCCCCTTGCAGTTTCAACTCGAGTCCGGCAGAGAGTTGGACACCCAGGTGGCGGAGTATCTCAAGTCCTGGAGCTGCCTAAAAAAATATATATATATATAATATATGTATGCATTTTGCTGCATTCACACGTGTCCTGCACCCCCCCTTGCAGTTTCAACTCGAGTCCGGCAGAGAGTTGGACACCCAGGTGGCAGAGTATCTCAAGTCCTGGAGCTGCCTAAAAAAAAATATATATATATATATAATATATGTATGCATTTTGCTGCATTCACACGTGTCCTGCACCCCCCCTTGCAGTTTCAACTCGAGTCCGGCAGAGAGTTGGACACCCAGGTGGCGGAGTATCTCAAGTCCTGGAGCTGCCTAAAAAAAAATATATATATATATATATAATATATGTATGCATTTTGCTGCATTCACACGTGTCCTGCACCCCCCCTTGCAGTTTCAACTCGAGTCCGGCAGAGAGTTGGACACCCAGGTGGCGGAGTATCTCAAGTCCTGGAGCTGCCTAAAAAAAATATATATATATATATAATATATGTATGCATTTTGCTGCATTCACACGTGTCCTGCACCCCCCCTTGCAGTTTCAACTCGAGTCCGGCAGAGAGTTGGACACCCAGGTGGCGGAGTATCTCAAGTCCTGGAGCTGCCTAAAAAAATATATATATATATATAATATATGTATGCATTTTGCTGCATTCACACGTGTCCTGCACCCCCCCTTGCAGTTTCAACTCGAGTCCGGCAGAGAGTTGGACACCCAGGTGGCGGAGTATCTCAAGTCCTGGAGCTGCCTAAAAAATATATATATATATATATAATATATGTATGCATTTTGCTGCATTCACACGTGTCCTGCACCCCCCCTTGCAGTTTCAACTCGAGTCCGGCAGAGAGTTGGACACCCAGGTGGCGGAGTATCTCAAGTCCTGGAGCTGCCTAAAAAAAATATATATATATATATAATATATGTATGCATTTTGCTGCATTCACACGTGTCCTGCACCCCCCCTTGCAGTTTCAACTCGAGTCCGGCAGAGAGTTGGACACCCAGGTGGCGGAGTATCTCAAGTCCTGGAGCTGCCTAAAAAAATATATATATATATATAATATATGTATGCATTTTGCTGCATTCACACGTGTCCTGCACCCCCCCTTGCAGTTTCAACTCGAGTCCGGCAGAGAGTTGGACACCCAGGTGGCGGAGTATCTCAAGTCCTGGAGCTGCCTAAAAAATATATATATATATATAATATATGTATGCATTTTGCTGCATTCACACGTGTCCTGCACCCCCCCTTGCAGTTTCAACTCGAGTCCGGCAGAGAGTTGGACACCCAGGTGGCGGAGTATCTCAAGTCCTGGAGCTGCCTAAAAAAAATATATATATATATATATAATATATGTATGCATTTTGCTGCATTCACACGTGTCCTGCACCCCCCCTTGCAGTTTCAACTCGAGTCCGGCAGAGAGTTGGACACCCAGGTGGCGGAGTATCTCAAGTCCTGGAGCTGCCTAAAAAAATATATATATATATATAATATATGTATGCATTTTGCTGCATTCACACGTGTCCTGCACCCCCCCTTGCAGTTTCAACTCGAGTCCGGCAGAGAGTTGGACACCCAGGTGGCGGAGTATCTCAAGTCCTGGAGCTGCCTAAAAAATATATATATATATAATATATGTATGCATTTTGCTGCATTCACACGTGTCCTGCACCCCCCCTTGCAGTTTCAACTCGAGTCCGGCAGAGAGTTGGACACCCAGGTGGCGGAGTATCTCAAGTCCTGGAGCTGCCTAAAAAAATATATATATATATATAATATATGTATGCATTTTGCTGCATTCACACGTGTCCTGCACCCCCCCTTGCAGTTTCAACTCGAGTCCGGCAGAGAGTTGGACACCCAGGTGGCGGAGTATCTCAAGTCCTGGAGCTGCCTAAAAAAATATATATATATATATAATATATGTATGCATTTTGCTGCATTCACACGTGTCCTGCACCCCCCCTTGCAGTTTCAACTCGAGTCCGGCAGAGAGTTGGACACCCAGGTGGCGGAGTATCTCAAGTCCTGGAGCTGCCTAAAAAAATATATATATATATATAATATATGTATGCATTTTGCTGCATTCACACGTGTCCTGCACCCCCCCTTGCAGTTTCAACTCGAGTCCGGCAGAGAGTTGGACACCCAGGTGGCGGAGTATCTCAAGTCCTGGAGCTGCCTAAAAAAATATATATATATATATATAATATATGTATGCATTTTGCTGCATTCACACGTGTCCTGCACCCCCCCTTGCAGTTTCAACTCGAGTCCGGCAGAGAGTTGGACACCCAGGTGGCGGAGTATCTCAAGTCCTGGAGCTGCCTAAAAAATATATATATATATATAATATATGTATGCATTTTGCTGCATTCACACGTGTCCTGCACCCCCCCTTGCAGTTTCAACTCGAGTCCGGCAGAGAGTTGGACACCCAGGTGGCGGAGTATCTCAAGTCCTGGAGCTGCCTAAAAAAATATATATATATATATAATATATGTATGCATTTTGCTGCATTCACACGTGTCCTGCACCCCCCCTTGCAGTTTCAACTCGAGTCCGGCAGAGAGTTGGACACCCAGGTGGCGGAGTATCTCAAGTCCTGGAGCTGCCTAAAAAAAATATATATATATATAATATATGTATGCATTTTGCTGCATTCACACGTGTCCTGCACCCCCCCTTGCAGTTCTCGAAACTCGAGTTTCGCAGAGAGTCGTATGTATTTCTATATATTTATATAGATAGATATATAGATAGATAGATAGGTAGGTACATCCTGTTTCGACGAATAGCTCTACGGTAGAGCTCATTGAAATGATGAAGTCGAGGGGTTTGAATCCCAATGGGTGTGCTTTAGTGTTCACGGTCGCTGTCAATCGCTGTCACGGTAGCACTGTCCAGGTAAAGTAGCAGCCGTTCCAAAGACATCCCTCTACCGCTGTAAGACATCCCTTAGAACCACGCCCCACCAGGCGTTATCATTAATTTTTATTTACAAAGAGATGACTTGAAAGAAGAAGAAATTCCCTAGGACAATGCAGGACGGCAAATCGTTGTAGGGGTTCCTGGCGGTAGGGAGAAATCTCATGTGCAGGCGTTATCGTTACTTATATATATATACATACGTACATATATATATTACTTGAATGAAGAAAACATACCATGCGCTGAGTGCGGTGTAGGGCAGCCAAATGCTGTAGGGGCTCCTGGCGGTAGGGTGCGATTTCATGTGCGGCAGCATACGCCCTCATCACTAAGGCCAGTTTGGGATCGTGCATGTACCTGTGGGAGGTCCAGGACTTGAGATACTCTGCCACCTGGGTGTCCACCTCCCTGTCAGACTCGAGTTGATGCTGCAGAGCAGGGGGGATGCTGTACACTTGTGTGAAAAAGAGCTCTCACGAGGGCAAAGACAAAATTGGGCAAAAATAATGGAATTTGAGCACATATGAATGAAGCAGCAGAAAAAAGGCAGCTCCATGACTTGAGGGACTTCAGATACTCCGCCACCTGGGTGTCCACCTCCCTGCCGGACTCCAGTTGATACTGCAAGGGGGTTGCTGAACAGGTGTGAATGGAGCGGGGGGAAAAAAGGCAGATCCATGACTTGAGGAACTTGAGATACTCTCTCCACCACCTGGGTGTCCACCTCCATATATATATATTTTTTTTTTTTTAGGCAGCTCCAGGACTTGAGATACTCCGCCACCTGGGTGTCCAACTCTCTGCCGGACTCGAGTTGAAACTGCAAGGGGGGGTGCAGGACACGTGTGAATGCAGCAAAATGCATACATATATTATATATATATATATATTTTTTTAGGCACGCTCCAGGACTTGAGATACTCCGCCACCTGGGTGTCCAACTCTCTGCCGGACTCGGTTGAAACTGCAAGGGGGGGTGCAGGACACGTGTGAATGCAGCAAAATGCATACATATATTATATATAATATATATATATTTTTTAGGCAGCTCCAGGACTTGAGATACTTGCCACCCTGGGTGTCCAACTCTCTGCCGGACTCGAGTTGAAACTGCAAGGGGGGGTGCAGGACACGTGTGAATGCAGCAAAATGCATCATATATTTAATATATATAATATATTTTTTAGGCAGCTCAGGACTTGAGATACTCGCCACCTGGGTGTCCAACTCTCTGCCGGACTCGAGTTGAAACTGCAAGGGGGGGTGCAGGACACGTGTGAATGCAGCAAAATTCATACATAATTATATATAATAAATATATTTTTTAGGCAGCTCCAGGACTTGAGATACTCGCCACCTGGGTGTCCAACTCTCTGCCGGACTCGAGTTGAAACTGCAAGGGGGGGTGCAGGACAGTGTGAATGCAGCAAAATGCATACATATATTATATATATATATATATTTTTTAGGCAGCTCCAGGACTTGAGATACTCGCCACCTGGGTGTCCAACTCTCTGCCGGACTCGAGTTGAAACTGCAAGGGGGGGTGCAGGACACGTGTGAATGCAGCAAAATGCATACATTATTATATATATATAATTTTTTTTTTTTGGCAGCTCCAGGACTTGAGATACTCGCCACCTGGGTGTCCAACTCTCTGCGGACTCGAGTTGAAACTGCAAGGGGGGGTGCAGGAACGTGTGAATGCAGCAAAATGCATACATATTTATATATATATATATATATATTTTTTAGGCAGCTCCAGGACTTGAGATACTCGCCACCTGGGTGTCCAACTCTCTGCCGGACTCGAGTTGAAACTGCAAGGGGGGGTGCAGGACACGTGTGAATGCAGCAAAATGCAACATATATATATATATATATATTTTTAGGCAGCTCCAGGACTTGAGATACTCCGCCACCTGGGTGTCCAACTCTCTGCCGGACTCGAGTTGAAACTGCAAGGGGGGGTGCAGGACACGTGTGAATGCAGCAAAATGCATACATAATTATATATATATAATATATTTTTTTAGGCAGCTCCAGGACTTGAGATACTCCGCCACCTGGGTGTCCAACTCTCTGCCGGACTCGAGTTGAAACTGCAAGGGGGGGTGCAGGACACGTGTGAATGCAGCAAAAAGCATACATATATTATATATAATATATATTTTTTTTTAGGCAGCTCCAGGACTTGAGATACTCGCCCCCTGGGTGTCCAACTCTCTGCCGGACTCGAGTTGAAACTGCAAGGGGGGGTGCAGGACACGTGTGAATGCAGCAAAATGCTACACATATATATATATATATATATATATTTTTTAGGCAGCTCCAGGACTTGAGATACTCGCCACCTGGGTGTCCAACTCTCTGCCGGACTCGAGTTGAAACTGCAAGGGGGGGTGCAGGACACGTGTGAATGCAGCAAAATGCATACAATATTTATATATATATATATTTTTTAGGCAGCTCCAGGACTTGAGATACTCGCCACCTGGGTGTCCAACTCTCTGCCGGACTCGAGTTGAAACTGCAAGGGGGGGTGCAGGACACGTGTGAATGCAGCAAAATGCATACATATATATATATATAATATTTTTTTTTTAGGCAGCTCCAGGACTTGAGATATCTCGCCACCTGGGTGTCCAACTCTCTGCCGGACTCGAGTTGAAACTGCAAGGGGGGGTGCAGGACACGTGTGAATGCAGCAAAATGCATACATATTTATATTATATATATATATTTTTTAGGCAGCTCCAGGACTTGAGATACTGCCACTGGGTGTCCAACTCTCTGCCGACTCGAGTTGAAACTGCAAGGGGGGGTGCAGGACACGTGTGAATGCAGCAAATGCATACATATATTATATATATATATTTTTAGGCAGCTCCAGGACTTGAGATACTGCCACCTGGGTGTCCAACTCTCTGCCGGACTCGAGTTGAAACTGCAAAGGGGGGTGCAGGACACGTGTGAATGCAGCAAAATGCATACATATATATATATATATATATATATATTTTTTAGGCAGCTCCAGGACTTGAGATACTCCGCCACCTGGGTGTCCAACTCTCTGCCGGACTCGAGTTGAAACTGCAAGGGGGGGGGTGCAGGACGTGGTGAATGCAGCAAAATGCATACATATATATATATATATAAATATTTTTTAGGCAGCTCCAGGACTTGAGATACTCCGCCACCTGGGTGTCCAACTCTCTGCCGGACTCGAGTTGAAACTGCAAGGGGGGGTGCAGGACACGTGTGAATGCAGCAAAATGCATACATTATATATATATATATATATATTTTTTTAGGCAGCTCCAGGACTTGAGATATCTGCCACCTGGGGGTCCAACTCCTGCCGGACTCGAGTTGAAACTGCAAGGGGGGGTGCAGGACACGTGTAATGCAGCAAAATGCATACATATATATATATATATATAAATATTTTTTAGGCAGCTCCAGGACTGAGATACTCGCACCTGGGTGTCCAACTCTCTGCCGGACCTGAGTTGAAACTGCAAGGGGGGGTGCAGGACACGTGTGAATGCAGCAAAATGCATACATATATTATATATATATATATTATTTTTTAGGCAGCTCCAGGACTTGAGATACTCGCCACCTGGGTGTCCAACTCTCTGCGGACTCGAGTTGAAACTGCAAGGGGGGGTGCAGGACACGTGTGAATGCAGCAAAATGCATACATTATTAAATATATATATATTTTTTTTTTGGCAGCTCCAGGACTTGAGATACTCGCCACCTGGGTGTCCAACTCTCTGCCGGACTCGAGTTGAAACTGCAAGGGGGGGTGCAGGACACGTGTGAATGCAGCAAAATGCATACATATATATATATATATATTATATATATTTTTAGGCAGCTCCAGGACTTGAGATACTCGCCACCTGGGTGTCCAACTCTCTGCCGGACTCGAGTTGAAACTGCAAGGGGGGGTGGAGGACACGTGTGAATGCAGCAAAATGCATACATATATTATATATATATATATTTTTTAGGCAGCTCCAGGACTTGAGATACTCCGCCACCTGGGTGTCCAACTCTCTGCCGGACTCGAGTTGAAACTGCAAGGGGGGGTGCAGGACACGTGTGAATGCAGCAAAATGATACATATATTTATATATATAATATATATTTTTTAGGCAGCTCCAGGATTGAGTACTCCGCCACCTGGGTGTCCAACTCTCTGCCGGACTCGAGTTGAAAATGCAAGGGGGGGTGCAGGACACGGGTGAATGCAGCAAAATGCATACATATAATATATATATATATTTTTTTAGGCAGCTCCAGGACTTGAGATACTCCGCCACCTGGGTGTCCAACTCTCTGCCGGACTCGAGTTGAAACTGCAAGGGGGGGTGCAGGACACTGTGAATGCAGCAAAATGCATACATATATTATATATATATATATTTTTTTAGGCAGCTCCAGGACTTGAGATACTCCGCCACCTGGGTGTCCAACTCTCTGCCGGACTCGAGTTGAAACTGCAAGGGGGGGTGCAGGACACGTGTGAATGCAGCAAAATGCATACAATATATATATATAATATATTTTTTAGGCAGCTCCAGGACTTGAGATACTCGCCACCTGGGTGTCCAACTCTCTGCCGGACTCGAGTTGAAACTGCAAGGGGGGGTGCAGGACACGTGTGAATGCAGCAAAATGCATACATATATTATATATATATATATTTTTTTAGGCGCTCCAGGACTTGAGATACTCCGCCACCTGGGTGTCCAACTCTCTGCCGGACTCGAGTTGAAACTGCAAGGGGGGTGCAGGACACGTGTGAATGCAGCAAAATGCATACATATATTATATATATATATATATTTTTAGGCAGCTCCAGGACTTGAGATACTCCGCCACCTGGGTGTCCAACTCTCTGCCGGACTCGAGTTGAAACTGCAAGGGGGGGTGCAGGACACGTGTGAATGCAGCAAAATGCATACATATATTATTATATATATATATTTTTTTAGGCAGCTCCAGGATTGAGATACTCCCCCCTGGGTGTCCAACTCTCTGCCGGACTCGAGTTGAAACTGCAAGGGGGGGTGCAGGACACGTGTGAATGCAGCAAAATGCATACTATATTATATATATATATATATTTTTTTTAGGCAGCTCCAGGACTTGAGATACTCGCCACCTGGGTGTCCAACTCTCTGCCGGACTCGAGTTGAAACTGCAAGGGGGGGTGCAGGAAACGTGTGAATGCAGCAAAATGCATACATATATATATATATATATATTTTTAGGCAGCTCCAGGACTTGAGATACTCCGCCACCTGGGTGTCCAACTCTCTGCCGGACTCGAGTTGAAACTGCAAGGGGGGGTGCAGGACAGTGTGAATGCAGCAAAATGCATACATATATTATATATATATATATATTTTTTTTTTAGGCAGCTCCAGGATTGAGATACTCCGCCACCTGGGTGTCCAACTCTCTGCCGGACTCGAGTTGAAACTGCAAGGGGGGTGCAGGACACGTGTGAATGCAGCAAAATGCATACATATATTATATATATATATAATATTTTTTTAGGCAGCTCCAGGACTTGAGATACTCCGCCACTGGGTGTCAACTCTCTGCGGACTCGAGTTGAAACTGCAAGGGGGGGTGCAGGACACGTGTGAATGCAGCAAAATGCATACATATATATATATATATATTTTTTTTTAGGCAGCTCCAGGACTTGAGATACTCCGCCACCTGGGTGTCCAACTCTCTGCCGGACTCGAGTTGAAACTGCAAGGGGGGGTGCAGGACACTGTGAATGCAGCAAATGCAACATATATTATATATATATATATATATATATATATTTTTAGGCAGCTCCAGGACTTGAGATACTTCCGCCACCTGGTGTCCAACTCTTGCCGGACTCGAGTTGAAACTGCAAGGGGGGGTGCAGGACACGTGATGCGAATGCAGCAAAATAATATCTATATATATATATATATATATATATATATATATATTTTTTAGGCAGCTCCAGGACTTGAGATATCCGCCACCTGGGTGTCCAACTCTCTGCCGGACTCGAGTTGAAACTGCAAGGGGGGTGCAGGACACGTGTGAATGCAGCAAAATGCATACATATATTTATTTATATATATAATATTTTAGGCAGCTCCAGGACTTGAGATACTCCGCCACATGGTTGTTCTCCAAGGACAATTGAGATGAGAATGGGGGTTTGTAGGTTCTGTTAACTGTGTGTGTCATACTCGTTGCTTTGCTTTTTTGTACACGCCGCAACGCGATGATGAAGAGGATACATATAAAAGCCGCTGAACCAAGCCACGCGACAATTACTGTAGCCAAGCGCTACGGCCGAGTACAGGCAGATAGAGCAGTACACGGGCAGTGAACGACAGCCGTCAGCGAACTTCAATCGCCATAGGCTGATCGCGGGATTAATGGGTGCTGGACCGCTTCACCATCACCATCATTCATTCGACTTACGGTGGATGCGGTGGGTGGAGTATGGATTGTCCCGATCATAACAGGTTCGGATGAAAAGTTTTTGTTTAAGCATCGAAAGGGTCACTCTGCCCGTCGCGAAAATGGATGACAGGTTCATCACGGAAAAAAACTGACGCTTCCTCGACATTCGGAGTCGCGCCGTTGTCGGGATGACGAGATTTTTGATGGCTTACGATGTTTAAAATCAAGGACGCGCGGGGACGAGGTGGGGAGGGCGGGGGGGGGGACGGGGGGGGGGGGGGGGGCCGGGTGGGCGGAGTGATTACATGAACACCACAAAACAAAAAAGTGGTTCCTTCAGGAGGCCATTTCAGGCAACACCTTCCTTCGCTTTCCCCCTTCTGCCAGAAGACACCCCCCCCCCCACCCCCCCACCCCCCCTACCCCCCCGCCAAAAAACCCACCACCCACCCACAGCACCCACCCCCCCCCCCCCACACCCAACCCCCCCCCCACCCACAACCCCCCACCCCCCCCCCCCCCCCCCCCCCCCCCCCCCCCCCCCCCCCCCCACCCCCCCCCCCCCCCCCCCCCCCACCCCCCCCCCCCCCCCCCCCCCCTCCCCCCCCCCCCCCACCCCCCCCCCCCCCCCCGCCCCCCGCGGCTACGCTCGTGGGACACCCACTGTACAGCAACTATCTGTGTAATTGACTTAGTGTTGTGCGTGTTGATGGTGTCTCAATTAGGCTCATTTTGCCCCGGGATTTTCAAAGGCCTATCAATCCATGCGTAGGCTTGCGTTGGTATCGAGAATTTGAGGAATGTGTTAAACAGTAGAAGAAAATCATCATTCCTCATCAAATGTTACATTGTTGGTGACCCGGAGGCTGATGAGGGTCAGTCAGACAGCAAAAATATAAGCGTCAGCCGAAAACGCGTCAGTGAAATGCAAGAGAAGTGAACTACCACAAGTTCTACCCTCGTACGCGTTGTCCTCGTGTTGGTTAGGAGACGTTGTGTGTGTGTGGATGAGATGGAGTACGAAGAGTAGAGCAGTGCAGAGTCACGATAAGTAGGAGTACGAGAGAGAGAGAGACGAGGAGCGGAGAGAGAGGGTTGGAGGAGACCGAGCGGAAGAGGGAGTGAGAGAGAGACGAGGAGAGATGAGAGAAGAGGAGAGAAGAGATTAGGGAGGAGAGGAAGATTCCGAGAAGATTTCGATGAGGGAGAGACTGAGAGACCGGATTGCCATTGCAGAGACTGAGAAGTGATGCGACCGGGAAGGGAGATTACGATAAGAAGAGAGAGAGGAATGGAGATATGAGGCGGGAGAGAGGCCCGAAAGAGGAGAGATGGGATAGATGAGCAAGAGAGATCGGAAAGCGGCCTGTGAAGATGACTATCGAGAGAGCGATGCAGAGAGAGAGAGAATTGAGAGAGAGAGGGAATGAGCGGTGATTGAGCACTTAAGAGGAAGGATGTTCGTGTGCCGACGACGCAAGAGGCAGGAGATGCTAGAGACGATGAGAGAGTGACGAGAGAGAGAACGAGCAAACCTTGCCACCCCCCCCGACGAGAGGGAGGAGAGAGAATGCCCCCCCCCCCCCCCCCCACGCTCTGCCTGGGCCTAATATGTGGTGGATCTCCCCCGTAACATATATGGAGTCATGGAGGGTATTAGTATAGGAACACCCTAGTTCCACCCCCATGTCATTCTGAGGGCCCACCCCGCGGCCCCAAACTTTGGAGGACA
The DNA here is from genome assembly GCA_013435795.1 of Chlamydomonas sp. ICE-L. Classification (NCBI taxonomy): domain Eukaryota; kingdom Viridiplantae; phylum Chlorophyta; class Chlorophyceae; order Chlamydomonadales; family Chlamydomonadaceae; genus Chlamydomonas; species Chlamydomonas sp. ICE-L. Next base: position 459,410 of record JACBWV010000722.1, read on the forward strand.
ATTACTTTTTTCCAGTAGGCTAAATTAAGAAATATAACCGGATTCTTCATTGCCTCTTTGATATCTACATTGGATCTACGTTGCTCCCCCCCCCGCTTGATGAACCGAATCCATCTGTTCGTCTACTTATTCCGGGGATTCTTTTCACGCCTCGAGAAACTGCTAAAAAGTTACACTACAAATTACACTACAATTACACTGAAGTTACACGAAACAAGTCACGCTGTGCGCTAAACAGCGGAGGTGGCAAGTAAAATCGACGTTAGTTGCTTGAAAAGGTTGTCACCCCACATGCCTCCAGCTTTAAGGATGCTCACCGCTATCGTTAATAGCAACGGTATCCAAAGCGCCCTTCTGGTGTCAATAAAATCCATGTGCCTGCAATCGTCGATAAATCAACCAATCGCTCGTGATCTGGCCGGTGAATCCGGGACCCCCAGCCCCTCGTTACTTATCACTTTTCGGGACCTTGGGTTACTTATCACTTTTCGGAACCTTAGTTCGACCGTCCGCGTCCGATTCCTCGTTTCACCGTCCAAGGCTCCTCACGCTCGCATCCATTCCCCACGGGCATCTCTCTGACATTTGCTCCCGAGCCCTTTCCCCCAGCATTCAATAATCATCTAAACATGAGCGCCGTTTCTGTTCGAAGTTTCAAAAAAACACCTTCTCTCCCACCATCCTCAGATGCCTCTCCCTCCTTACTACCTCGTCCCCTCCTCCCCTCCCCTCCCCTTCTACCCAATACGACGATGCATCGCAGCGTCCCCTGCACCATGCAAAGCCTCGCTACCCCCCTCCGCCCCTTCCCCCACGCCTTCCCAGGCGCAAAACCCTTCTCCTCACAAGTCAACCCACCCAACTACACCCACCCCATCTCGGTTCGTCCAGCCAACCTAGTCAAGCGCAACAGGACGAGTATCAAACCCCAGGCCGCAGCAAGCGACGCCAGTGTGACCCTTGCTGAACGCTTGACCCTACTGACGAAGTGCTACAGCGACCCTAAGGCTAATTCAAAGTTTCTGGTTCTGGTTGTTGGCCAAGCCTTATGCTCCATCGCCACCCTCATCCATGAATCCTACCTCCCAGTGTATGCCCAGGATGTGCTGGGCTTGAGTAATACGAAGGTGAGCACCAAGGCTTGGTGGTTGGTTGGTTGGTTGGTTGGTTGTGGGTTGCTTGTTTGTGTGTTGGGTGGTTGTTGGACGAGCCCTATGCTCCATCGCCACCCTCATCCATGACTCCTACCTCCCAGTGTATGCCCAGGATGTGTTGGGCTTGTGTAAAACAAAGGTGAGCGCCAAGGCTTGGTGGTTGGTGGTTGGTTGGTTGTGTGTTGCTTGTTTTTGTGTCGGTTGGAGGTGTGACAAGCCCTTTGCTCCATCGCCAGCCTCATCTATGACTCTTACCTTCCAATGTATGCCCAGGATGTGCTGGGCTTAAGTAACACTAAGGTGTGCACTTTGTGTTGCTTGTTTGTGTGTTGGTTGGTGGTCATTGGTTGTGTGTTGGTTGGCGGTGTGACAAGCCCTATGCTCCATCGCCACCCTCATCCATGACTCCTACCTCCCAGTGTATGCCCAGGATGTGCTGGACTTGAGTAATACTAAGGTGAGCGCAGAGGCTTGGTGGTTGGTTGGTTGATGCGCTGGCCTTGAGGTACACTAATGTGAGCGCTGTGGGTAGGTTGGTTGTGGGTTGGTTGGTTGGCTGTTGGCCAAGCCCTATTGCGCATCGACATCCTCATCCATTGACTCATACCTACAGTCGTATGCCCAGGAGTGCCGGAATTGCGAACAATAAGGAATTGTGCGCGGTGTGTTGCTGGTTTGGTGTTGGTGGTGGATGGTTGGTTGTGTGTTGATGTTTGAGTGTGGTTGGGGGTGGGTTGGGGGAGGTTGGTTGGTGGTTGCTTGTTTGAGCTGTTGGTTGGGTGGTGGTGGTGTGTTAGCTGTTTGGTGTTGGGTGGTGGGTTGGTTGTGGTGTGATGGATTGTTGCGTGTTCGTTGAGTGGTTGGTTATTGGTTGTGTGTGGGTGTTTGCGTGTGGTTGTGGCTGGGTGTGGATGGTTGGTGGTTGGTGTGGCTTGTTTGTGTTGGTTGGTGGTTGGTTGGTTGTGTGTTGCTTGTTTGCGTGTTGGTTGGTGGTTGGTTGGTGGTTGGTTGGTTGTGTGTTGCTTGTTTGCGTGTTGGTTGGTGGTTGGTGGTTGGTTGGTTGCGTGTTGCTTGGTTATATGTTCAGGATGTGCTGGGCTTGAGTAGCACTAAGGTGCGCGCTGTGGGTTGGTGGTTGGTGGTTGGATGTGGTGCTGGGCTTGAGTTACACTTAGGCTGCGCTGTGGGTTGTAATCCTCACAAATGTGCCTTAAGCAGATTGTACCTCACAACTGTACTCACAATTGTACCTCATGCAGATTGGAGCTGTACAAGGCATTGCCCAGTTTTGTGCCAGCTCACCAAGGGAGTCTCGGGAATAGCAGGAGATGTTCTGGGATCACAGGCAAGTACTTCTTTATATATGTTTTAAATTTATATTCGTGTTTTTGTATTTATGTACTAGGGCATTTTTTAGGCCAGTCGTACCGGACGGCAGCACCCTGCCCTCCCCACCCCCACAATTCAATGAGTTTTGGAGGGTCACCCACCACTCAATTTTCCATCCCCATTCACATCAGGTGGCATATCATCGTGCACTGTTGCATGATTCATCAACAATGCACTCGTAGTGGAGTTGGCATGGCCAAAAACTATATGTTACATGCACACCATGACCCTCACAACCCATGAATGTATCCCACCCCACCCCACCACCCTCCCCCCCCCCCCCCCCCCCCCCACCCCCCCCAGAGCCTTCCTGGAAAACGGACACAGCGTTTTAGTAGGAATCATTACGATGCCCTTTCCAGGTGGGCCGAAGATAGAGGCATACTTGAAGGGAAATAGCATCCACGGAGCATGTTGCGGCGCAGCATCCTCGCAGAGCGCCACCCTTTCCACCCACCCACGCATGCCGGCTTGAACCAAAGAAGTCCTCGTTTCGTACAACGCGACACATCGTGCAGGAACAAAATGCGATGCCCATCAGCTATCAGCTATGCCCGCGCTGGAACTAAAGGCTAGGCGGGAAAAAGCCAGAAGCCGCAGCTTTGTTCAGTGAGCGGTTCGGGATTCAATCTGCACGAAAAACACGCCGACGAACTTGTCAGCGCTCATTCAAGCGACTGAACGTGAGGTTTGGCCTCGTCTGGTCTTAAGCATCTGTCTGGACGCGATTTGATGAGTTCCCGGGGGCTGCGTGCTTCGCGGGCTGGTACAATGCTTGTGTAGATTGAAGATTTTGCGAGTAGCTGTGGGATCATGCGATGGAAGCTATCAAGCGAGCGAGCAGGACCGTGAGGCGCAGGAGAAGGAGAAGAGAGTGTTTTGTGACCGGGGATCGAGAGCAGCAAGGCCTGCTGACGGTGTGAGAGCAGCAAGGTTATCGTGGTTAAGCAAGAGCTGTCATCGAGTAGTGGACAGCAGATCGTGCGTTTGCAAAATCGGGAAGGGAGAAGGAACAAAGTTTGTGTTGAAGACAAACATTGCTCTGGGTGAGGTGAGCACAGCCGTGCACCGCTCTCCATGTGGGTGTGGGCAAAGCATTGTCAGATTTCGCGGAGCGCAAAGAAGCGCGCTGGGGCGCAAGTTGTAGTTCCGTATTGTGAAAGCAGGTGAAATAGACAGCTGCGTTGTTTGAAATCGTCGGGGAGGTTTACCAGTATCGGGGGAGGTGTGAACCAGTTCTCGCGTTTGAATATCGAGGGTTTGAGTTGTAAAAATTGCCAGATCAGCCGTCGCCGATTTGAGGCGGCCATGTTACAGATCAGCAGGGAAGCTTGACAGATAAGCGGAACCATTGCCAGTTAAAGCCTGAGACCCGACGCACGGACGGACAAACGCAACTATAATAATAAGGGATGTTCGGTGGGGATCACAGGCAAGTACTTATTTACATTCGTTTTAAATTTAAATTTATACATGTATAAATAAAAAATATTTATACATGTTCTGGGAACACAGGAAAGAACTTTTTTCTTTCTGGGATTTTATGTCTTTGATTGTTTATTGTTCTGGGATCACAGGCAAGTACTTGTTAATATATGTTTTAATGTATTTATTCGAGTATTTATTTATGTATATATCTGTAAATATACGTACGTATGTATGTTTTTAAATTTATATTTATGTTTTTTATTTATAGATGTTCTGGGATCACAGGCAAGTACCTTCGTTTTGTATTCATGATTTCTATTTATAAATGTTTATTTATAAAGGTCACAGTCTAGTACTTGTTTATTTATGTTGTTTATTATTTATAAATGTTCTAAGATCACAGGCTAGTACTTATTTATTTATGCTGTTTATTTTTTAGATATGTTCTAAGATCACAGGCTAGTACTTACTTATTTATTTGTGTTGTTTATTTTTTATAAATGTTCTAAAATCACAGGCTAGTACTCATTTATTTATGTTTATTATTTTTTGTTTGAAGATCGCAGGCAAGTTTTTAATTATATATCTTTGTTTTTATTGATGTTCTGGGATCGCAGGCTAGTACATATTTATTTGTTTTAATGTAAATATCCCCAAATCTGTCTGTGTGCGTCTATGTCTGTGTGGGTGTGCAAGTGTCTGCATGTGTGAGTCTGTGTTTATGTGCAGTTTCTGTCTGTGTGTGTGCAAGTGTCTGTCTGTGTTCGCATGCAAGTGTCTGTCTGTGTTCTGGTGTGTGTGGGAAAGTGTGTGTGTGCGCGAGAGCAGCGAGGAGTGAGAAGAGCGAGAGAGAGAGAGAGGAGAGAGAGGAGAGAGAGAGAGGAGAGAGAGGGGAGACAGAGGAGGAGCGATGACGAGAGGAGCGAGAGAGCGGGATGGAGGGGAGAGGACGAGCGAGAGGAGACGAGACGAGAGGAGAGAGATGGGATGTGCGTTAAAGTGTGTGAGGGTTGAAGGGAATTTGTGTGTGTGAGTGTGAGAAAGAAAGGGAATTTGTGTGTGTGTGTGTGTTTGAAAGAGAAAGGGGATTAGTGTGTGCGTGTGTGCGTGATAGGAAGGGGATGTGTGTGTGTGCGTGAGAGAAAGGGGATGTGTGTGTGTGTGATAGAAAGGGGATGTGTGTGTGTGCATGAGAGAAAGGGGATGTGTTGTGTGTGTGTGTGTGAGAAAGGGGATGTGTGTGTGCGAGAGAGAAAGGGAATGTGTGTGTGTGTGTGAGATAGAAAGGAGATGTGTGTGTGTGTGCGTGAGAGAAAGGGGATGTGTGTGTGTGTGTGTAATATAAATGGGATGTGTGTGTGTGTGCGTGAGAGAAAGGGGATGTGTGTGTGTGTGCGTGTGTGTGTAATAGAAATGGGATGTGTGTGTGTGTGCGTGAGATAAAGGGGATGTGTGTGTGTGTGTGTGTGTGATAGGAAAGGGATGTGTATGTGCGAGAAAGGAGATGTGTGTGTGTGTGTGCCCCCCAATCTGTCAAACACACCTCCACACAAACAATACACTTCTTACCTTTCCACTCTTACAAAGACACCTCACACCTCACACCTCACACCTTTCCACTCTTACAACTCACAACACACCTCTCACCTTTCCACTCTTACACACCTCTTCACACACAACACACCTCACACCTTTCCACTCTTACAACTCACAACACACTTACAACTCCAAACACATCTCTCACCTTTCCACTCTTACAACCGCACCTCCTCCCGCACAGAACATCTCTCACCTTTCCACTCTTGCAACCGCACCTCCTCCCGCACAGAACATCTCTCACCTTTCCACTCTTACAACCGCGCCTCCTCCCGCACAGAACATCTCTCACCTTTCCACTCTTACAACCGCACCTCCTCCCGCACAGAACATCTCTTACCTTTCCACTCTTACAACCGCACCTCCTCCCGCACAGAACATCTCTCACCTTTCCACTCTTACAACCGCACCTCCTCCCGCACAGAACATCTCTCACCTTTCCACTTTTACAAAACCCGCCCACCTCCTCCCGCACAGCAGAAATTCTCACCTTCCACTCTTACAACCGCACCTCCTCCCGCACAGAACATCTCTCACCTTTCCACTCTTACAACCGCACCTCCTCCCGCACAGAACATCTCTCACCTTTCCACTCCTGCCCAGGTCCGGGTGCTTGTGTTTGGCACCTTCTTGACTTTCCTGTGCAAGCACACTTGTTTGCCTATGTCTGCCCAACACCCCCCCAATAACCCCCCCCCCCTACAGGTCCGGGTGCTTTGTGTTTGGCCACCTTCTTGACTTTTCCTGTGCAAGCCCCCTTGTTGCCTATGTTCGCCCCAACACCCCCCCAATACCCCCCCCCCCCCCCCTTTCAGTCGGGGCTTGTGTTTGGCACCTTCTTGACTTTCCTGTGCAAGCCAATGTTTGTGATGCTCTCCAACGTACATGGTGTCTTCGGAGCCACCGCATGGTCCTTACGTATTTTCTTTGCAAGCTCAGGACAGGGGGATGACTGCGGAATTATGTTACGCATGCCTGTACTGCTTCTTCTGTGCAAAGCTCATGGACCGGTGGGATGACTGCGATACTGTACTGCATGCCTGTACTGCTTCTTTTGTGCAAAGCTCATGGACCAGTGGGATGACTGCGATGCTGTACTGCATGCCTGTACTGCTTCTTCTGTGCAAAGCTCATGGACAGGTGGGATGACTGCGGTACTGTACTGCATGCCTGTACTGCTTCTTCTTTGCAAAGCTCATGGACAGGTGGGATGACTGCGATACTGTACTGCTTCTTCTTTGCAAAGCTCATGGACAGGTGGGATGACTGCGATACTGTACTGCTTCTTCTTTGCAAAGCTCATGGACAAGTGGGCTGGAGCTTTGGCCGGTGTTGCTGTAGTCTTTAGTTCCAATTATGTATGCATATATGTATATTCACGTACACATAAGCACACTAATGCGCACACACAAACACCGCATGCCTGTACTGCTTCTTCTTTGCAAAGCTAATGGACAGGTTGGATGACTGCGGTACTGTACCGCATGCCTGTACTGCTTCTTCTTTGTAAAGCTAATAATAAGTAGGGTTGGGCCGACGTATGAACGTATAATCATACTCATACGTTTATAAGCTCATATGTATATATATGCCGTATATGTTTTCTCGAAACGTATGAGTATAAACGTATAAAAACGTTTGGGTTGTACTTCGAAAAGTTCCTGGCACTAAACTTTCTTGGTTTTCATTTAATTTATCATTTAGATAGCTCATCGGAAAGCTGTTGACCTCCTCTATCAGAATTTGCAATAAAATTAAGCTTTCACTCTTACCATTTTGTTTAAATGTGGCCTACAGTTTGATTTAGATAGATGGTACAAATATCAGAGCGCCACCTAGCCTTCCATTCCACAAGCTGTGCTCCTACATGGGCTTGAAGGATTGATGGTGCAAGCCTAGTGCAATGTGAAGATGGACAGTATTGCAATGTAGTCATATACTCATATTATTTAATCCTGTAGCTGACTCACAGAGCTGCCTAGAAGCTGCTGCATACTTGGTCTGAAACCTGTAGCTGACTCACAGAGCTGCCTGGAAGCTGCAGCATACTTGGTCTAAAACCAGTAGCTGACTTAGGTAGCTGCGTATAAATAATGATGCGGACATGGACAATATTAATATATTATTGGCATTGCATGGACCCCTTATATTGGCACCTCGCTTTTGGTCGACGCGCTTTCTGGTCGTGATTTTCTTTTTCTGCTCTTTGGGACAACCCCTCCCTAATATTGCCACCTCATATATTTTTGATATTTTTCTATTTTTTCTCCCCTTACCTTAGTCAACGCTTCATTCTTTCAATACCTTACCCCTTTTCCTTTTAATTACCTTCTATCCACCTAATTTTCCATCTTTCCTTCCCCTTCCACTTTTGTATCCATTCTCTCCTTCTTTCTCCTTCTCTCACCCTGCACAATCTCTTTTGCTTCCCAACCCTAATAATAATAATAATATCTCATCCACTCGTGGCATATGTAGGATGAGCAAGGGGATCCGTGAGGCCCCCACCAAAGCTATTATGAATGAGCTAGCCAAGGAGTCGGGCGACGCTCCAGACGCTGCCTACGGTGAGCTACACCAATCCCCACCCCCCACTCACCCCCCCCCCCGATCGCCACACCAACGGGCCGCGGCAGCCGCACAACCCGGCTCTCCTGTCATAACAAAAAACGGCGAGGGGGCCAGACCACAGCAGGAAGGGGGAGCGCCACATCGCAGTAAGCACCACAAACTAAACACACAAAACACAGAGAGACATGCAACGAGCAACAGAAAAAACACATGGCTATGGGAACACAGGACCACCTCACAAAAACCAACAAACGAACACCCAACACACCAAAACACTGAGGAACACACCAACACATTAACACACAAACACGCAAACAAACTAACACACCAACACACTAACACACCAACACATTAACACACAAACACACAAACAAACCAACACACAAACACAACAACACACAAACACCAACAAACACCAACAAACCCTAAACACAACACACAACATATCAACCCACTAACACACTAACACATCACACAACACACAATCACCAATCATTACCATCTGCACAAGCAATCCAATCCAACACACAAGCACACCATCACACCATCACACCACAAGCAAACAAACACATCGACACACAGACACACCATTCCTTGGATTCCCACTTGTCTTCAGATCTTCGACAGCGGTGCCACAGGCTGCATGCGATCGGCTCTCCACCATCACTGCGTAACCTTCACCCCATCAAACAACACACACACACACACACACACACACCAACACACACACCCCAACACACCTAACACAACAACAAACACACACACACACACCAACAACAAACACCACACAACACATTCCTTGGAACCCCACCTGCTTTCAGGTCTTCGCCAGCGTTGGCCACAGCTGGCATGTCGATCAGCTCCACCATCACTGCCGTCACCTTCACCCCATCCACACACACACACACACACACACACACACACACACACACACACCACACACCAACACACCAACACACACACACCAACACACCAACACACACACACACGATTCCTTGGAACCCCACCTGCCTTCAGGTCTTCGCCAGTCGTTGGCCACAGCTGGCATGTTGATCGGTTCCACCATCGCCGCCGTCACCTTCACCCTTACGGGTCAGAACTACATCGCTACCTTCGCTGTGGCCATGATCCCGCCCCTGCTGGCTCTCATCTGGATGCTCCAGGTATTGCCTTGGTGCTATGGGGCGGTCGGTTATGTTTAGTAGTGATGGTAGTGGTTGGTGGTGGTGCTGGTTGGTAGCAATGTATTTTTCTATTTTATGATGGTGATGGGAAATAGTGGGGATACTGACAAAAACTGCACGCTGCCTTTGCTGTGTGGCCAGATACCCCCCCGCCCTGCTGGCTCTCATCTGGATGCTCCAGGTATTGCCTTGGTGCTAGTGGTGGTGGTTATGGTAGTGATGGTAGTGGTGGTGGTAGTGATGGTGGTAGCAATGGTAGTTATGATGGTGATGGGAATAGTGGGGATACTGAACAAACTCATCCTGGCCTTGGCTGTGTGCCAGATCCCCGCCCCTTCTGTCTCCATCTGGGTGTTCCGTGTTGCTTGTGCGCTAGTAGTGGTTTACTGGTAGTGATGGTGGTGGTGTGGTAGTGATGGTGGTAGCAATGGCAGTTATGATGGTGATGGGAATAGTGGGGAAACTGAACAAAACTGCATCGCTGCCTTTGCTGTGGCCATGATCCCGCCCCTGCTGGCTCTCATCTGGATGTTCCAGGTATTGCCTTGGCGCTAGTAGTGGTGGTAATGGTGGTGATGGTAGTGATGGTGGTGGTGGTGGTAGTGATGGTGGTAGCAATGGCAGTTATGATGGTGATGGGAATAGTGGGGAAACTGAACAGAACGACATAGCGACCTTTGCTGTGGCCATGATCCCGCCCCTGCTGGCTCTCATCTGGATGTTCCAGGTGATGCCTTGGTGGTAGTGGTGGTGGTTATGGTGGTACAGATGGTTATGATGTGGTAGCATTGTGGTATTGTATTGAATTTATGCGTGGTGTTGTGGTTAGCATGGTGGTATGGTAGTGATATGATATGAGGTTATTGTGTTTATGGTAGTTATTATTCTGGTTATGATGGAGGCACTGGTGGTACTGGTTGTGAGCTTTTGTTTGGTGGTACATGGTGGTAATGGTAGTGATGATGATGATGTTAGCGTTAGCTGGTTATTGTGTAGCATGAGTGTGTGATGATGTTATAAAGGTTGGTATGGTATGAGTGGTAAGAATATCTGGTGGTGGTCGTGGTGTGTTCGCAATTGTGTACTGTAGTTACGGTGATATGATGCTATAGTAGGTGGTGGTGGTATATTTTGTAATCGGTAGTATGCGATGATGGCATTATGGTGGTGATGGTTGGGTAGGGCCTTTTCCAATAAGTCGATATCCTCCCCCCCGCCCAGGCCCACCATGGCCGGCCATGCACATGCATATGAACATATCTGCCCCCCTCCATCCCATACCTCAACCCTACCCAACCCAACCCAACCCAACCCTTCACAACTGACCAGAACTTTGGGGACGAGGTATTTGGCAAAGGGGCCTTTGCCAAGAAAAAGTCGGAGCCTTCCTCTCTGCCCCCTGGCGGGCCAGGCACACACATCCACACAAGCACACGCACATGTCTCTCCCCCATACCCCAATCCAACCCGACACAACCCAACCCTCCACACCCAACCAGAACTTCGGAGACGAGGTCTTTGACAAAGGATCCTTTGCTAAGAAAAAGTCCTAGCCTCCCCCTCCGCCCAGGCCCACCCTGGTCGACCAACCACACATAGGAACAATAGAGGCCCTCCCACGCCCCAATCCCACCCCGACCCACCCCGACCCCACCCCCAACCAACCCAACCCTACCAAACCCCTACCCAACCCAACCCAACCCACCACTCTTCACACCCAGCCAGAACTTTGGAGAGAAGGTATTTGGCAAAGGGGCCTTTGCCCCAAAGAGGTCTGAGCCTCCCCCTCCGCCCCCACCATAGGCCCCCCTAGCGGGACAAGCACACACATACAAATATATATACCACCTCCACCCCATACTTCAACCCTACCCAACCCAACCCAACCCTTCACACCCAACCAGAACTTTGGGGACGAGGTCTTTGACAAAGGGGCCTTTGCCCGAAAGAAGTCCGAGCCTCCCCCTCCACCCCCCGGGCTCCGCCCCCACCCAGCCCCACCCTGGCCGGCCAAGCACACGTATGAACATATATATCCCGCTCCACCCCATACCCCAACCCTACCCTGCCCAATAAAACCCAACCCTTCACACCCAACCAGAACTTTGGGGACGAGGTCTTTGGTAAAGGGGCCTTTGCCAAGAAGAAGTCCGAGCCTCCCCCTCCGCCCCTACCCAACGCCAGGCCAACCCTGGCCGGCCAATCCCTGGATGACGTGGAACTAAGCATCGACAAGGGAGACACGCCTGTGCAAGAGAAGATTTTCACGTTCAGGGAGAAGGCCTGGGCACTGCTCACAGCCTTCAAGCCGGCTTACTGGCAGGCCCTGCTCGTGGTTTCGGTACTGTACTTTGCTAGGTGAGGCGTACTGCTTGGCTGCTGTGTGGGTATTGTTTCTCTGTCTATAATCTTATAATCATTTTTGTATTGTTTGAGCTAGTTTAAGGTTAGAATTCCAACTAAGCATCGACAAAGGAGACACGCCAGAGCAGATGAAAATGTCCACGTCCCGGGAGTAGACGTGGGCTCTCCTCACAGCCTTCAAGCCTCAGCCCCCCCCCCCCCCCCCCCCCCCCCCCCCACACACACACACACACACACACTTCCACCACCACACACACCTCCACCTCCACCACCGCAAATGTTACACCCTAGGTTTGATTCATCGTTATAAACCTGCACTGACCACCGCCACCAATAACAAAAAGTTAGCCTGATTACGAGGCTTCAGTTAAGGGGGCCAGCCCATGAATTATTATAATTATTGCCCATTAATTATAATAAGTCTTTATCAGGGTCTTTATTAATTATAATAATACATAATTATAATTATTTATTGTTAAGGAGGTCAGCCCATTCATTATTATAATGATTTATTAATTATATGTAATTATTAATTATATTATTAATTATTAATTATATGTATATTTGCTTGCAACTGGGGCCACACCACCCCTGCTTGTGCCCCCCCCCCCCCCCCCCCCCCCCCCCCCCACCCCCCACACACACCTCACACACACACCCACACCACACCCACCACCACCACCACCCCCCCCCACGCACCCACCCTGCCACAGACCCATGTCTGACCCACCCACCCACCCCACCACCGTGCCCACCGACCCATGTGACCACACACCCCCACCCACCTGCCACAGACCCATGTTGACCACCCACCCACCCACGCACCCTCCTGCCACTGACCCATGTTGTCCCCTCCACCCACCACCACCACCACCCACCCACGCACCCACCTGCCACTGGGGCCAACCACCACCCCTGCTTGTGCCCCCCCCCCCACACCCCACACCCCACACCCCACACCCCACACCCCCCCACCACACCCACCACCACCACCACCCACCCACGCACCCACCTGCCACAGACCCATGTTGACCACCCGCCCACCCCACCCACCCCTGCCACAGACCCATGTTGACCACACACCCACGCACCCACCTGCCACAGACCCATGTTGACCACCCACCCACCCACGCACCCTCCTGCCACTGACCCATGTGTCCCTCCACCCACCACCACCACCACCCACCCACGCACCCACCTGCCACTGGGGCCAACCACCACCCCTGCTTGTGCCCCCCACCCACGCACCCACTGCCACAGACCCATGTTGACCACCCACCCACCCACCCACCCACCTGCCACAGACCCATGTTGTCCCTCCACCCACCACCACCACCACCACCCACCCACCCACGCACCCACCTGCCACTGGGGCCAACCACCACCCCTGCTTGTGCCACACCCCACAGGTTCGATGCATCGTTCTTGAGCTTGCGAGCAAAGTCCGTCATGTCCAAGTCTGCGCTGCCCATGCTTACGCTCACGAACTCGATCATTCAGGTGCAGCACAGTAGGAGGAGGAGGTACAGTGGTGGTGAAGGTGATTGTGTCGGTGCGTGCTCCCTAAGGGGGGGGGGGGGGGGGGTAGGAAGATGTGAGAGTCTGCGCTGCCCATGCTTACGCTCACGAACTTGATCATCCAGGTACAGTAATAGTAATAGTAGCAGTAATAGCAGTAGTAGTAGGTACAGTGGTGGTGAAGGGGGTTGTGTCTGTGCGTGCTACAGTGAGTGATGTTGGTGGGTGATGTAGGGCGGGTGGTGCTGGTGGTACAGTGAGTGATGTTGGTGGGTGATGTAGGGCGGGTGGTGCTGGTGGTACAGTGAGTGATGTTGGTGGGTGATGTACGGCGGGTGGTGTTGGTGGTACAGTGAGTGCTGTTGGTGGGTGATGTACGGCGGGTGGTGTTGGTGGTACAGTGAGTGATGTTGGTGGGTGATGTACGGCGGGTGGTGTTGGTGGTACAGTGAGTGATGTTGGTGGGTGATGTACGGCGGGTGGTGTTGGTGGTACAGTGAGTGATGTTGGTGGGTGATGTACGGCGGGTGGTGTGTGGTGGATAGTGATGATGTTTGTTGGTGTTGTATGGTACAGTGAGTGATGTTGGTGGTGATGTACGGCGGGTGGTGTTGTTGGTACAGTGAGTGATGTTGGTGGGTGATGTACGGCGGGTGGTGTTGGTGGTACAGTGAGTGATGTTGGTGGGTGATGTACGGCGGGTGGTGTTGTTGGTACAGTGAGTGATGTTGGTGGGTGATGTACGGCGGGTGGTGTTGTTGGTACAGTGAGTGATGTTGGTGGGTGATGTACGGCGGGTGGTGTTGTTGGACAGTGCTTATGTTTGGTGGAGATGTACGGCGGGTGGTTGTTGTTGGTACAGTGAGTGTGCTTGGTGGGTGATGTACGGCGGGTGGTGTTGTGGTACATTTGAGTGATGTTGGTGGGGATGTAGCGGGCGGGTGTGTTGTTGGTACAGTTTAGTGATTTTGGTTGGGTGATGTACGGCGTGTTGTTGGTGGTACAGTAGTGATGTTGGTGAGTGTGAATGTACGTCGGGTGGTGTTGTGGTACAGTGATGTAGGTTGGTGGTTATGCCGGCGGTTGTGTTGGGTTGTACAGTGAGTGATGTTGGTGGGTGATGTAGGGCGGCTGGTGCTGGTGGTACAGTGAGTGATGTTGGTGGGTGATGTATAGTGGGTGGTACAAACCTACTTCTCCTCTACACACGCCCCCCACACACTGCACCGTACACAGCTCACACACACTCCAACCCTGCTTCATTTCGTTTGCAGGTATTATAACAGCTCCCTTTGCACGCTACAGAAATGAGCACCCACATCCTGCACACAGCCGTACACCGTACACAGCCCACACATACACCGCACACAGCTGTACACCCACATCTTGCACACAGCCGTACACCGTACACAGCCCACACGTACACCGCACACAGCTGTACACCCACATCCTGCACTCAGCCGTACACCGTACACAGCCCACACGTACACCGCACACAGCTGTACACCCACATCCTGCACACAGCCGTACACTGCACACAGCCCACACGTACACCGCACACAGCTGTACACCCACATCCTGCACACAGCCGTCCTCCTATACACACGCCCCACACACACTGCACCTCATTACTAACGGCTCCCATGGTGCGCTACAGTGGTGGCCACATACACTCACACACACAGGTATTGCTGACAGCTCCCTTGGCATGCTACAGTGGAACACACACCTACACACACATACGCACATATACACATACACACATACATACACACATACACACACATGCAAACACACACATGCAAACACATGCACACACACATACACACACACATGCAAACACATGCACACACACATATGCACACACATGCAAACACATGCACACACACATATACACACACATGCAAACACATGCGCACGCACATACACACACATGCGAACACATGCACACACACATACACACACACATGCAAACACATGCACACACACATACACACACACATGCAAACACATGCACACACACACACATACACACACATGCAAACACATGCACACACACATACACACACACATGCAAACACATGCACACACACATACCCCCACATGCAAACCCATCACACACCCACTACACACAACCATGCAAACACATGCACACACACATACACACACACACGCAAACACATGCACACACTGCAAACACCTGCACACACACATCCACACACATGCAAACACTGCACACGCACACATTCAACACATGCACGCCCAATACACACACACATGCAACACATGCAGCTCACACATACACACCCACATGCCAACACAGGCACACACCATAACACACACATATTCAAACACATGTCACACACACATACACACACAGGCAACCACATGCACAACACACATGCCCACACACATGTGCAAACACATGCACACCTCCACACACCCATGCAAACCATGCACACACACATACACACACACACATGCAACACATCACACCCACAATACACACACACTGCAAACCAATTACACACACTACCCACCACACATGCAAACACTGCACACACACATACACACCCACATGCAAAAACACTGTCACACAACAACACAGTATTGCTGAGCAGCCACTTGGCATGCTTCAGGGGAACACACACCTACACACACATACGCACATACACACATACATACACACACATACACTACATGCACACACAGGTATTGCTAACAGCTCCTTGGCGCTCTAACAGTGGAACACTCACCTACACACACCTAACCAAGCATATAAACATACATACACACACACATACCAACCTACTACACACACCCCACAACAAACCACACACATACCAGTAATTGCTAATGGCTTTCCCTTGGCACGCTACATTTGGGAATGTGTATGGCTACATCACACTCACACACACATACCCCCAGCACACACCTCACTGGTCTTCCCCCCCCCCACCACACACCCCTAAAACCCTGCTTCTTTCGTCTGCAGTAACTGCTAACGGCTCCCTTGGCGCGCTACAGTGGAACACACACATACACGCACACACGAGCACACACATGCACACACACAATCAAATTTGCTGTGACTTCATTTTGTGTGCAGGTACTGCTAACGGCTCCCTTGGCACGCTACAGTGGAAAGTATATGGCCACACATCCCTCCCCCCCCCCCCCTCCCCCCCCCCCCCCACCCTCCCCCCCCCCCCCCCCCCCCACCCCTCCCCCCCCCCCCCCCCCCGGCCCCCCACAACACACCACCTCCCTCCTCCCCGCAACCTCACCCCCCCAACCCTGCTTCATTTTGTGTGCAGGTATTGCTAACGGCTCCCTTGGCACGCTACAGTGGAAAGTGTGTGGCCAACCGCAACACCCTCCTGATGGTTGGCTTTGCCGTCATGGTGTGCACAAACATCTGTTTTGGATGGGACGTCCTCGCAAGGCCCGAGGGTAAGTTTGTATATTGGGTAGGGAATGTGTGTGCTCGTGTGTGGGTCTGTGTACGATTATGTTTGCAATGGTCTGCACAAATGTCTGTTTTGGATTCCGGCTTACGCTGTGGTGTCCTTAATTTCACGTCGTGTGAGTGACTGCATTACACGGATGTAACAATTCCAATTTCTGTTTTGGATGGGACGTCCTGGCCAGGCTTCAGGGTGAGTTTGTATGTTGGTACGTGCATGCGTGTGTGCTCGTGGTTGGGTGGGTTTGTGTGCTGTCATATGTGCATGTGTGTCCTTGTGTATGTGTTTGTTTGTGTTTAGATGGGATGCTCTAGCAAGGTCCCAAGTTGGGCATGTGTGCTTCCATGTGTGCTTGTGTGTGTCCTTGTGTATGAGTTTGATTATTTGTTTGTGTTTAGATGGGATGCCTGACAAGGTCCCAAGGTGGGCATGTGTGCTTCCATGTGTGCTTGTGTGTGTGTGTCCTTGCGTATGTGTTTGATTATTTGTTTGTGTTTAGATGGGATGCCTGACAAGGTCCCAAGGTAGGCATGTGTGCTTCCATGTGTGCTTGTGTGTGTGTGTCCTTGCGTATGTGTTCGCTTGCTTCTTTGTGTTTAGATGGGATGCCCTAGCAAGGTCCCAAGGTTGGCGTGTATGCTTTCATGTGTGTGTGTATGTCCTTGTGAATGTGTTCGATTGTTTGTATGTTTTCAGATGGGATGCCTGACAAGGCCACAAGACGGGCTTGTGTGCTGCCATGTGTGCGCTGGTTTATATGCATGCGTTTGTTAATGTGTTTGTGTTTAGATGGGGTGCCTGGCAAGGCTCGGAGATTGCATTTGTGCTTTTGTGTACTCTTGTGAGTGTGTGTACTCTTGTGAATGTGTGTACTCTTGTGAGTGTGTGTACTCTTGTGAGTGTGTGTACTCTTGTGAGTGTGTGTACTCTTGTGAGTGTGTGTACTCTTGTGAGTGTGTGTACGCTTGTGAATGTGTGTACGCTTGTGAATGTGTGTACGCTTGTGAATGTGTATGCGTTTGTTTATGTGTTTGTGTCTATTTGGGATGCCGAGCAAGGGTCCCAAGGTGGGCATGTGTGCTTCCATGTGTGCTTGTGTGTGTCCTTGTGTATGAGTTTGATTGTTTGTTTGTGTCTCTTTGGGTTGCCAAGCAAGAATCCACATTTGTTTATTTTGTTTTAGCTGTGAAAGGACTTTCACCCCAGGAGGTGGGTCTCCCGACACAAACCAGCGACACGGAGGATTCAGTTTGAATTGTGGTGCCACTTCTACAATATGCAAAGTAGGCGCACTTAGGGTTGGTGAGAGATACCAACCCACGTCCGGGCATGTGGGCATTAGTTTGCACTTGTGTAAAAGATAATGATAACGCCTGGTGGGGCGTGGTGTTAAGGGAGCCCGTCGTACACGGGTAGGGAGCGGTCTTCTACCTCAACTGGACAAGCTGCCATCGCGGTTGACAACGACCTGCAACACCAAGAGCGACCGGAAGGGGAATCGAACCCCCGACTCATCATCCTCATAGTGATTTGGTCTACCACTACACCAATGTATATCACTGAAAGGGGCTTGCACTTGTGTATGTGTATGTATATGTTTGTTTGTTTGTAATTATTTGGGACGCCCTGGCAAGGCCTCAAGGTTGTTGCGAGGACTGGCATGTGTGTGTCTGCCAGTGTCCTTGTGTATGTGAATGTGGTTGGTTGCAACCTATACGTTGGTTGAATGTGGTTGGTTGCCACCTATAAGTTGATTGAATGTGGTTGGTTGCAACCTGGAAGTTGGTTGAATGTGGTCGGTTGCAACCTGGAAGTTGGTTGAATGTGGTTGGTTGCAACCTGGAAGTTGGTTGAATGTGGTTGATTGCAACCTGGAAGTTGGTTGAATGTGGTTGGTTGCAACCTGGAAGTTGATTGAATGTGGTTGGTTGCAACCTGGAAGTTGGTTGAATGTGGTTGGTTGCAACCTTTAAGTTGGTTGAATGTGGTTGATTGCAACCTTTAAGTTGATTGAATGTGGTTGGTTGCAACCTGGAAGTTGGTTGAATGTGGTTGATTGCAACCTTTAAGTTGATTGAATGTGGTTGGTTGCAACCTGGAAGTTGGTTGAATGTGGTTGGTTGCAACCTGGAAGTTGGTTGAATGTGGTTGGTTGCAACCTTTAAGTCGATTGAATGTGGTTGGTTGCAACCTGGAAGTTGGTTGAATGTGGTTGGTTGCAACCTGGAAGTTGGTTGAATGTGGTTGATTGCAACCTTTAAGTTGATTGAATGTGGTTGGTTGCAACCTGGAAGTTGGTTGAATGTGGTTGGTTGCAACCTATAAGTTGATTGAATGTGGTTGGTTGCAACCTGGAAGTTGATAGAATGTGGTTGATTGCAACCTGGAAGTTGGTTGAATGTGGTTGGTTGCAACCTGGAAGTTGGTTGAATGTGGTTGGTTGCAACCTTTAAGTTGATAGAATGTGGTTGGTTGCAACCTGGAAGTTGGTTGAATGTGGTTGATTGCAACCTGGAAGTTGATTGAATGTGGTTGGTTGCAACCTGGAAGTTGGTTGAATGTGGTTGGTTGCAACCTTTAAGTTGATTGAATGTGGTTGGTTGCAACCTGGAAGTTGGTTGAATGTGGTTGATTGCAACCTTTAAGTTGGTTGAATGTGGTTGGTTGCAACCTGGAAGTTGATTGAATGTGGTTGGTTGCAACCTGGAAGTTGGTTGAATGTGGTTGGTTGCAACCTTTAAGTTGATTGAATGTGGTTGGTTGCAACCTGGAAGTTGGTTGAATGTGGTTGATTGCAACCTTTAAGTTGGTTGAATGTGGTTGGTTGCAACCTATAAGTTGATTGAATGTGGTTGGTTGCAACCTGGAAGTTGGTTGAATGTGGTTGGTTGCAACCTGGAAGTTGGTTGAATGTGGTTGGTTGCAACCTTTAAGTTGATTGAATGTGGTTGGTTGCAACCTGGAAGTTGGTTGAATGTGGTTGATTGCAACCTTTAAGTTGATTGAATGTGGTTGGTTGCAACCTGGAAGTTAGTTGAATGTGGTTGGTTGCAACCTTTAAGTTGATTGAATGTGGTTGGTTGCAACCTTGAAAACTGGTTGAATGTGGTTGGTTGCAACCTACAACTTGGTCGAATGTGGTTCTATGTGTTTGGTTGTAACCTGTAAGTTGTGCACGTATGTGTTTCCTGACAAAGGCATGCTGTTTGGTGCGGCATGCTTCGGCCTGCACTTGGCAATGACCCACGCCATCACAGTGTCCATGGTGTGAAGCTATACATGATGCACATATGTATTTCCTTACGCAGGCATGTTCTTGGGTGCGGCATGCCTTGGCCTGCACTTGGCAATGACCCACGCTATCACGGTGTCCATGGTGTGAAGCTATACATGATGCACATATGTATTTCCTTACGCAGGCATGTTCTTGGGTGCGGCATGCCTTGGCCTGCACTTGGCAATGACCCACGCCATCACGGTGTCCATGGTGTGAAGCTATACATAATGCACATATGTATTTCCTTACGCAGGCATGTTCTTGGGTGCGGCATGCCTTGGCCTGCACTTGGCGATGACCCACGCCATCACGGTGCCCATGGTGTGAAGCTATGACTGATGCACCCATATGTTTCCTTATGCAGGCATGTTGTTGGGTACGGCATGCCTTGGCCTGCACTTGGCAATGACCCACGCCATCACGGTGCCCATGGTGTGAAGCTATACATGATGCACACATATGTGTTTCCTTATGCAGGCATGTTCTTGGGTGCGGCATGCCTTGGCCTACACATGGCGATGACCCACGCCATCACGGTGTCTATGGTGGCAAGCTACATGCCCCATGGGGTGGTGCCTGGCATTGGCAAGATTGGAGGGACTGCTGTCTCCTTCACTGACTTGCTCTTAGGTACGTTAGCTATGTTTTTGTTTTGTGAGTCATCTCAATTTTGAGCGACTCGGTGCGACCGCATGGGGGGCGTCTGGCACTGGCAAGATTGGCGGGACTGTTGTCTCATTCACTGACTTGCTCTTAGGTGCGTGAGAGGGGCAGGTGGGAGAATTTCTGTATGTGTATGGTGTGGGTGGGTGGGTGCGGCGTGCCTCAGGCTGCCCATGGCCATGACCCAAGCCGTCACGGTGTCTATGGTGGCAAGCTACATGCCGCATGGGCTGGTGCCTGGCATCGGCAAGATTGGTTGGTGGGGGTCGGAGTCTGGGGGGGGGGGGGGGGGGGGGGGAGTCTGGATGGGTGAGGGTCTGCCTGTGTGTGAATGATGTGTTTGGGTGCTGCATGTCTTGGCCTGCTGTCTCCTTCACTGACTTGCTCTTAGGTGTGTGAGAGGGGAAGGTGGGATAATTTCTGTATGTGTGTGTATGGTGTGGGTGGGTGGGTGGGTGCGTCGTGCCTCAGGCTGCACATGGCCATGACCTAAGACGTCACGGTGTCTAGGGTGGCAAGCTACATGCCGCATGGGGTGGTCCCTGGCATCGGCAAGATTGGTGAGACTGCTGTCTCCTTCACTGACTTGCTCCTAGGTGCGAGAGCACTGATTGTTTTGTGACGCATCCTAATTTGAGCGACTCGGTGCGACCTGGGTGGGTCTGGGTGGGGGGTTTTGAGTCTGGATGGGTGAGGGTCTGCCTGTGTGTGAATGATGGGGTTGGGTGCTGCATGTCTTGGCCTCCTCACGGCAATGACCCACGCCACCACCGTGTCAATAGTATTCCCTTTAGGTATGTGAGAGCCTCACTTAGGGGAGGGTCTGTGTGTGAATGATGTAGTTGGGTGCCGCATGTCTTGGCCTCCTCACGGCAATGACCCATGCCACCACCGTGTCAATGGTATTCCCTTTAGGAATGTGAGAGGTTCAAGTAGGGGAGGGTCTGCCTGTGTGTGAACAATGGGGTTGGGTGTTGCATGTGTTGGCCTACTGTCTCCTTCACTGACTTGCTCTTGGGTACGTGAGCACTGTGTTTTTCGAGTGGCGCAATGCATTTTTAATCATCATTAATGCTGCTTAACCACTCCAAGTCCTGTGCTGGTCGGCTCCAACACGCTGGCTGGCATCCTATCGCTCCATTACTCCCTTACAATCATGCATTGTGTCAACACCCAGCTCATTAATGTTGCTTGGCCACTTTGAATTGACGTTTTGTGCTGCTGGGCTTCAACTTGTTGGCTGGTAGCCAATCACTTCCTCACTCTCTCACCTCATGAATGCTACTTGTCCACTACAGGTTCAGTGCTGGTGCTCTCCAACATGATGGCTGGTAGCCTATCACTTCCTCACTCGCTCACCTCATGAATGCTACTTGACCACTCCAGGTTCAGTGCTGGTGGTCTCCAACATGATGGCTGGTAGCTTATCACTTCCTCACTCGCTCACCTCATGAATGCTACTTGACCACTCCAGGTTCAGTGCTGGTGCTCTCCAACATGATGGCTGGTAGCCAATCACCTCCTCAATCGCTCTCCTCATGAATGCTACTTGACCACTCCAGGTTCAGTGCTGGTGGTCTCCAACATGATGGCTGGTAGCTTATCACTTCCTCACTCGCTCACCTCATGAATGCTACTTGACCACTCCAGGTTCAGTGCTGGTGGTCTCCAACATGATGGCTGGTAGCCGATCACCTCCTCAATCCCTCACCTCATGAAAGCTACTTAATACTTAATGCTGCTTATTGACGAATTATTTAAGCTGTGTAATAATCAATGCTGCTTATTGCCTAACCCCTTCAGGTTTTGTGCTGGTGGGCTCCAACATGCTGGCTGGCATCCTATCACTGCCTCACTCCCTCACCTCATTAATGCTGCTTCATAAATACTAATTCATGCTGCATATTGCTTAAACACTGCAGGTTTTGTGCTGGTGGGCTCCAACATGATGGCTGGCATCCTATCACTGCCTCACTCCCTCGCCTCATTAATGCTTCTTCATAAATACTAATTCATGCTGCATATTGCTTAAACACTGCAGGTTTTGTGCTGGTGGGCTCCAACATGATGGCTGGCATCCTCTCACTGCCTCACGCTCTCACCTGACATGCAAGGACCCACCCACCACCCCGGACACACACATATACGCACAGGTTTTGTGCTGGTGGGATCCAACATGATGGCTGGCATCCTCACTCCCTGAAATTTAGTTTACAGCATAACACATAATTTGGGTTTTGTGCTGGTAGACTCCAACAAGTGAACATCCAATCGCATCCTCGCCTCATGTCTGTTTGTCTATATCTTGGCACTAACCTGCCACTTAACCACTTCAGGTTTTGTGCTGGTGGGCTCGAACATGATGGCTGGCATCCTCTCAGACTGGACCCGGCAGCAAGGACTGGGTAACGTTGGCTGCTTTGCAGGGGGCGCCATAGCTTGCGTCGCTGCAGGCCTGCTGCTAGCCATCTTCTCAAAGTGAGTTTGTGTGTGTATGTGTGCATGTATGTATCATACAGTACAGGGGGGGGGGGGGGGGGGGGGGGGGGGGGGGGGGGGGGGGGGGGGGGCGTAGCTTGTTAGCCATCTTCTCAAAGTGAGTTTGTGTGTGTATGTGTGCATGTATGTATGACACAGTGCCTGGGGGAAGGGGGGGGGGGGGGGGTGGTGGGGGGGCAGGGGGGGGGTGTAGCTTGTTAGCCATCTTCTCCAAGTGATTTTATGCATGCATGTATGTATGTGTGATACAGTGCAGGGGGGAGGGGGGTGGCGTAGCTTGTTAGCCATCTTCCCCAAGTGAGTTTGTGTATGCATGTATGTATGTATGTAAGCATGTATGTGTGATACAGTGCGGGGGGGGGCATAGCTTACGTCGCTGCAGGCCTGCTGCTAGCAATCTTCTCAAAGTGAGTTTGTGTGTGTATGCATGTATGTATGTGTGCATGTATCTTCTCCAAGCGAGTTTGTGTTTGTTTAAATTTACCAATGTTCTGATACCTGTATGTATGTACAGGTGTTTGTATGACACGCTTTAGTCCGAGCTCAGGTGCAGCCGAGGTACTACATGACGCACGCTATTGCGCAAGGTTTGGACCCCAACTGCGCGATTGACGCAACTTTTAAACCCCCTCTGGGCGCAGCGCGCAGATTTCAGTTTACAGTTGCGTTAAAAGCTCAACCCAAAAGGACAAAATGTATTACCTGGGTGCAGTAGCAAATATGCACGGTAGTCTCCCCAGAGCAATCAAACCCTTCAGTTCCCTTCACTCCACACCTTGTTGCAAGGCTTGAGAATTTTCATTTTTGTGCTGCCTTTCATCCCTGACTAGGTTTGGAGATCTTGGAAACGATGAGCTGGTGGTGATGAAGAAGAGGAGGACTTGATGCAACCACCACCACCACCACTATTGATGCCAGCCTGGTGCCTGCCACAAGCAACCACCAACACCACCATTGGTGATGATGAAGAAGAAGAAGAAGAAGAAGAAGAGGGCATGATGAATGAGTGGTTGTACTTCGGCAGTTCAACAAAAGACAGGAAGAATGGGAATGGAGGGCTCACACACAGGCATGATGAATGAGAACTTGTACTTCGATGTACTGGTGGTGATGAAGAAGAGGGCATGGTGAATGAGTGATTGTACTTCGGCAGTCCTCCAGGAGATAGGAATAATAGAAATGGGTGTCTCACACACACATACATGATGAATGGATTGTGACACTAGTGATGATGATGATGATGATGATGTTGAATGGATTGTGGCGATGATAGTGATGATGATAGTAATCGTGCAAATATAGTGTATGCTTATAATTATGAGGGCGCAGAGCACCACGCCATGAACAGTGGCAGTGTCACCCCTGTTGAACATGGCAAGAGAGTTGGGTTCAGGGTTTAGGGTGTAGTCAAACCCTAAACCCACATCATGAACAGTGGCAGAGCAACCCCTGTGGAACATGGCAAGAGAGTTGGGTTCAGGGTTTAGGGTGTAGTCAAACCCTAAACCCACATCATGAACAGTGGCAGTGCAACCCATGTGGAACATGGCAAGAGAGTTGGGTTCAGGGTTTAGGGTGTAGTCAAACCCTAAACCCACATCATGAACAGTGGCAGTGCCACCCATGTGGAACATGGCAAGAGAGTTGGGTTCAGGTTTAGGGTGTAGTCAAACCCTAAACCCACATCATGAACAGTGGCAGTGCAACCCATGTGGAACATGGCAAGAGAGTTGGGTTCAGGGTTTAGGGTGTAGTCAAACCCTAAACCCACATCATGAACAGTGGCAGTGCAACCCATGTGGAACATGGCAAGAGAGTTGGGTTCAGGGTTTAGGGTGTAGTCAAACCCTAAACCCACATCATGAACAGTGGCAGTGCCACCCATGTGGAACATGGCAAGAGAGTTGGGTTCAGGGTTTAGGGTGTAGTCAAACCCTTAACCCACATCATAAACAGTGGCAGTGCCACCCATGTGGAACATGGCAAGAGAGTTGGGTACCCTGTTGTTTTGGTTTGGTCTTCTTACCGCACTTGTTCTGGTTGAATTTGGGTGCCATAGTTGTTCAGGATTACTCTTCTTACCGCACTGGATGTGGTTGAACTGGGTTACCATGGCTTTTCTAGTTTACTCTTCTTACTGCACTTGTTGTTGTTGAATTCGGGTACAACGGTTGTTTGAATTTGGGTACAACGGTTGTTTGAATTCGGGTACAACGGTTGTTTGAATTCGGGTACAACGGTTGTTTGAATTTGGGTACAACGGTTGTTTGAATTTGGGTACAACGGTTGTTTGAATTCGGGTACAACGGTTGTTTTGGATAACCCTGCTCGACCCTGTGTCTTGGTTTGTTTGCTCTTCGTGAAAGCTGAGTTGAGGTGACGGCTCGATGCTCCTTAGCCAAAGCTACATAGTGAAGTAATGATGTCAACAATGAAGAGTGGAGTTAAACTGTCAACCATGTAGAGTGGATTTATAATGCCAACAATGTAGGCCTTACATTGTTGAGACTTTTAATGTGAATTGTAGTGTGTTGTACTGAACGGTGGTTGGCCCCAGTGCAAGCCAATGGGCTGCCCCCTTCAACCTCACGCCTCGTAATAAGGCAAACTATTTATATATTACAAGGAGGGTTAGAGGAAACATAAACATGATAGTTTGCCTCTGTTGTGGTTGGCCCCAATTAAGTGGTGGCAGAGTGGTATGTTCAGGGGGCGGGGAGGGGGGGGGGGGGGGGGGGGGGGGGGGGGGGGGGGGGGGGGGGGGGGGGGGGGGGGGGGGGTGGGGGGGTTGTTTTTTTGTGTGTGGTTTTTGTGTTGGGTTGTGGGGTGTGTGAGTTTTTTTGTTTGTTGTTGTTGTATTTATTTGGTGTTTTTGGTTGTTTTGCTGTTTGTTTGTCGTTTTTTTTTTGTTTTTTTAGTTGTTTTTTTTTTCTTTCTTTTTTTCATTTTTTTTTATTTTTGTTTTTTTTTTTTTTTTTTTTTATTTTTTTTTTTTTTTTTTTTTGTTTTTTTTTTGTTTTTTTTTTTGTTTGTTTTTTTTTTTTTCTTTTTTTTTTTTTTTTTTTTTTATCCTTATTTTGTTTTTTTTTTATTTTTTTTTTTTGTTCTCTTTTTTTTTTTTTTTTTTTATTTTTTTTTCTTTTTTCCTTTTTCTTTTTCGTTTTTTTTTTTTTTTTTTTTTTTTTTCTTTTTTTTTTTTTTTTTTTTTATTTCTTTTTTTTTTTTTGTTTTTTCTTGTTTCTGTTTTTCTTACTTTGTACTCCGCAACCCATTTTTTTACCCTTTTTACCTTACCTTTTTTTTGTTTTTTTTTTATATTTTTTTTTTTTTGTTTTTTTTTTTTTTTTTTTTTCTTTTTTTTTTTTTCTTTTTTTTTTTTTGTTTATTTTTTTTTTTTTTTTTTTTTTTTTTTTTTTTTTTTTTTTTTTCTTTTTTTTTTTTTGTTTTGTATTTTTTTTTTTTTTTTATCTTTTTTTTTTTTGTTTTTTTGTTCTTTTTTAGTTTAGTTTTGAGTTTTTTTTTGTTTTTGTTTTTTTTTGTTTTTTTTTGGTTTTATTTTTATTTTTTTTTTTTTTTTTTTTATTTTTTGTTTTTTGATTTTTTTTTTTTTTTTTGTGGATTCTTTTTGTTTTATTTTTTTTTTCTTCTTTGTTTATTATTTTTTCTCCTTTCTTTCGTTTTTTTTGCCCCTCCCCTATGTGTGTGGGTTAGAGAAACCATAAACATGATAAGTGGCCTCTGTTGTGGTTGGCCCCAGTACCACTATCACCGTGAATTGTAGTGTGTTGTACTGAACGCGTTGGAAAGTTTCGAAAATTGAAAAATAGTACGCATGCCACAGGCGTGAGATTGAGGGAACCCTCCTGTTTGCATGCATGTGTACATACTGGATAAAGCTACCATGTTGGGTCTATTTGGTTTCGCAGACCCTCTGCGCCTGAGCTTGGGCTACCGCGCTACAGCACGGAGGGAAGTTCTCTACCTCTTCCAAGGCGGCAAATTTGTGTTGTGCTGAACCACATGGAAAGTTGGAATCCTGGTTATGGTGTGGTGGGGACCTACTTGTTATGATAGTCTAGGCTCTAGCATTAGTGTGGTGTGGGCTTCCCTTCGGTATATTGGTTCGTTGGTTGATTTTAAGTTCAAGTTGATTTCAAGCTCATATTTGTTGGTTGATTTCAAGTTCATATTTGTTGGTTGATTTCAGGCTCATATTTGTTGGTTGATTTCAAGTTCAAGTTTGCTAGTTTATTTCAAGTTCAAGCAAGGCATGAATGAGCATACCGGTGATATATTAATAGTGTAAACTAAACAACTCAAGGTATCGTGTATTCGTGTGTGAGTTGCGACTATTTAAAAAATCGGAGGTGGCAGGCGTTTGGACTACGTAAAATTATTAAATGGTGCACCGCGTTAATTGATGGTACGTACTCTTTATTTCTGTAATAATGATTGTTACAAGGTTCTATACGCCAGGTACGGCGTCTAACCGTCTGCACATTGCAGTTAACAATACCCCCGTGCGATAACCACGAAAACCAGGGATTTCCAGAGCACATGTCAGTGCAGATTCGAACCGGAGACTGGAGACTTAATTTCTGCACACACGCGGCCTTATGCTTCCTTTCGGAAATGGAGTGGCGGTCATAAGGTTCGGTTTGAACTTGGTCCCACTTGGTCACCGACCCCCAAGTCCATAAGTGCGCCTACTATTTTGTAAGAGTGGAAACGCCATTCTTTATGAATCCTCTGTGTCGCTGGTTTGTGTCGGGAGCAGGCAACTTTAGGAGGACCCCCGGCTCTGCTGCCTGCGACGCAACAAAGTGTACAGTCTGCGCTCTGTGGCGCAACAGACCCTTTCTTCTGGTCAACGGACCCCCCCCCCCCCCCCCCACACACACACACACACACACACACACACACACACACACACACACACACACAAGTTGCATTGGAGGAAGCAGCGTCCTGAACAACCCTGGTCGGGAGACCCACCTCGTGGGGTGAAATACCTTTCACACAAAAATTGGTCAGGCATAGCTGCGGCGTTCGGGAGGGTCCCCTTAACACCACTCCGCTCCAGGCTTTCTTTTGCTCCAGGCATCTTGAATTTGAAATTGGTGATATAGCTTCAGCCAGCAATTTGGATGCTCGCCGTCTTGGGCAGTAAATGTTTGTTTTACCAGGAAAATGTGTACGCGAACAAATCACTTTGTTTCCATTTTCCCATTTTTGTTGCATCCAGGCATCAATTCGCCTGCTCGCCGTCTTCAGCAGTGCCAAACTGGCAATACTGGCGGTATGTAATGATAACGCCTGGTACCGGTAGTTTGTTAAATGTATGCTTATCACAGTCCAGGGGTAGGCTAAATAGTCTGAAGGGACGTGTTATGATACCATATACAACCGTATCATGCACGACTGCCTGGGCCGCCTGACCGGCCAGGATGGCTTCCTGCCAGGTCCTGGGGGCGAGGCGTCGCCCGGCATCGCCGGAGCGCAGAACCTAACCTAGGTTCTGCTATACACGAAGGAGAATACTTGACTAGGCGTCCACTTGTTATACGATCTCAATACCTCATAACAACTTGCCCAACCGTGGTAGGAAGGGCTTTAAAATAAAAAGTACTGACGAACTGAACGAACCTCAAACAATTGTTTTACCGACGGGGGCCCTGAGTTCGTGCTACACTCATCATTTAATTATACAGTATAATCAAATCATCATCTCATATGGGATTAAGGGGCCCTGGCTTATGGCGGTAGGGAACGAGCTGCTACTTAACCTGGACAAAGCTACCGTGGCGGTTGACAGCGACCGCGACAGCAGTGGCAACAACAATTCAATCAGGTTTGGTTAGTTTGCATGGTCTATCAGCCTTCAGGCTGCTCACCGCCTGAGGGCAGATTAAACGTGAATAGTATAAACGCGACTGCACCGCACTGTAGACTAATGAAAGTAATCATAACTCGTGGTGGCCCGCAAAAACCCGTACGATACCGAAACCGAAACCGAAATCGAAGCCGTACGCGAACGCGAATGGCACAACCCTGCTGGTGTGGCGTGGTGGGGCGTGGTTTTAACGGAGCCCTGTCTTACGGCGGTAAAGAACGGGCTGCTACTTTACCTAGGCAGTGCTACCATGGCCGTTGACAGCGACCGCGGACACGAAAAGCATCCGTTGGGATTCGGCCTTTCAGATAACGATCGAGTGCTTTGGCGCAGAATAGCCGACACTAGCCCCAGGCTCAAAGGATTGGATGTTTGTTCCAACTCTCAGCTCGTTGCCAAGGACTCCGTCCCCCACGGTCCTCTCCGTCGCATGGCGCTTGGAATGGCCACCCTCGGCCACCCTTTCCACTACTGCTGGGCCATTGCGGGACATCTCACATCGCCTGGCTCCCTGGTCGTCCGTGTTCGCCCATTGGCCCTACCCTAAAGCGCGCTCCAGATTCCTGTGTGTTACAGGTAGCCGGATCAGCCGGACCGACGTCGATCTCCCAACCGACGTCAGTCAGTCCGGCTACTACAAATAGACAGGAGGTTTGGGCACAGCTATTATTCCCTCATTCCCTGCCCTAATCTTACACTACCCAACGCGACGACGCCATAATTCGTAGCGTATAATTCGACTCGACTCCTACTTCAGCCGAGTAACATGAACGTGAGTGCGACCGTGCTTGCCGTCGTCCTCGCCTTGGCG
The DNA here is from genome assembly GCA_013435795.1 of Chlamydomonas sp. ICE-L. Taxonomy (NCBI): domain Eukaryota; kingdom Viridiplantae; phylum Chlorophyta; class Chlorophyceae; order Chlamydomonadales; family Chlamydomonadaceae; genus Chlamydomonas; species Chlamydomonas sp. ICE-L. The sequence goes on from JACBWV010000722.1 coordinate 489,224, forward strand.
ACGATGACGTGGGTCCACCCCGCTGGCGCGGAGCCCATGCTGGTCCGCGAGGATGAGAGCGGAGTGCCCATTCTCAACAGCGAGCTCCGACCTGGGTTGGATGGCGACATGGGCCTGGATGCAGTCTGGCGCAAGGCCCATTCGGGCTGGTACTCAGTCTACAGGTACGCGTCATCCTGGGTTCGAACCCTGGTGGGTATAATCTCCAGGTACCGTGGGGTATCACACCGGGGCCGAGCTGAAAGCTGGAAAGGGTCATTAGAAGCCTTACAGCGCGCATGACCACGTAACAATGATTTATCCTTCGTGTGCCCACAAACGGTTAGATCTAGCTAAATTAACCCTTGTATTCCATGTTTAACAGGTCGTTGTCCGTTTCCATTTCAGTAGTGAAGCTTGTGCTTCCACCTGCAGGCCCCCTCGCGACAGCCTGGAGACACCCATAGCCATGCGCACGCAGATGATGTAAACTGGAAAGTACAAGCTTCGGTGATTGCTGCCACCAAGATTCACAAGAACCCAGCCAATGTAATGCTGGACCCCATCATCCGTCCAGATGGAACCTACGCACCCCCTATTTACAAGGTACTTGTTTTTATTTTCCATTCTCTTCCTACGGCCTTTGCCCCCACAACCCACACCACCCACCGCCACCACCAAAACTTCACCCACACCCCATATGGAACTACGGCAACCCGCCCCAACACCAGGCAAACCCCCTGGTTTAACAGTACTTGTTTTTAATATTCCCATGCCTCTTTCCTTTCCTACGGCCTGTTTGCCCCCCCCCCACCCCACCAACCCAACCCTCCACCCAGCCCACCACCCCCCCCACCCCAACACCCACCCCCCCCCACCCCCCCCAAACCACCACCACTAGGGTAAATAAGGGGCAGAAGGTAGGCAAGGGAACCGTGGCCCCCCCCACCACCGAACAAGAGCCCCCCTTTTATGCCCACAGGAAAAAAAAATAAAAAAAAAAAGGAAAAAGAACCACCCCCCCGCAGGAAGCAACACACCCCCAAAGCCTGACCTCCAAAGTAATACCCCCAATGATCCCCCGCACACCAACCCTAAGGAACGGCCCCCATTTCCCCAAGCACCCCCCCCCACCATATGGAACCTAATCAAAGGCAACCCCCCCCCCCTGGTTAACAATGTACTTACTACTACTCACCCCTGGGACAGTACTTGCTTTTCATTTCCCATCTCTTCCTATCTCACGGCCTTTGCCCCCCCCCCCCCCC